>JARKHS020035878.1:0-79921 GCA_030143305.2 Amblyomma americanum | reverse complement strand
AAGCTGACAAAAAAATGAGGAATTCCTTATTTGCACTTTTTATACAATACTAAGAATGTGGCTAAGATATCGCATGAACATTGTTTCTTTCTGTTCACTTACAAACTTTCCAGCCTGTGCTAGCATATTACTGTGATGTAAATAATGAATCATGCCAGCACTGTACAATATGCTGTAACACTTATGAAATACTCCACTTCAAGGCTACCGCATGCCTCTTACATGCGGTAAAGTTTAAATCTGCCAAACTAGCTAGTCTGCAAGATGAGACGCCAAGCCTCTGACATCTGGCGATGTGTACCTCCCATGTAATTAGAGTGATTGGAGATGCTCCTTTTTGATGGCATTTCAATTGCTGGGTGTGGAAGGACCAGATATGAAGGGCAACAACTAGACACCAACTTTTTAAGCAACATCACAATAAGCAATGTGCCTTAGCTTTCCTTCTGTCCAAAAAGGAGTTTCATTTTCTATGTTCTGTGTTCACATAACTGCTTGCATGTGCACATTTTGGCTTGCTGGGAGGTGCTTTCCTCTGTTAAACTACAGTGTTCACTCTGGCCTCAGTCTTCTCCGCCTTCTTAATTTTTTGCTAGCGTTCACCTTAATTCGCGTACAAACTCACGCAGATCTCCACCTTTCTACGTTTCCAGCTGTCACATCTTCTCTGCCTTCGTCATGTCCACCACTGCATCCAATGCCTTCAAGTCTGCTGTGTATAATCATTTTAATTAATCTGCCTACACATGTATTTATGTTAGTCGCTCTCCTCTCTTCGATGCCAATTGGCCCTGAGAGTAAATAAGTGAAATGGTAGACTAATCTAGGTCTGAGCAATCACGCATTATGTTGAGTTTATTTTACCACGTTGGCCAGTAGAGAGTGGAAGGAAAAAAGCTGCTAAGTGGAGCTCGACATGCCTCTCGACCCCTACACTGGAAAGCAGCAGACACCAAGGCATACGTAATCACTTACGACAGCAGAACATGACAAGTGTGAAGTAATTCAGTAACGTTCGTCGCATTTACCACAGTGCATACTCGCTGCTCAGTAAGTTATTACCTCATTAGACATTCTTCAAACAGAGTGTACAATTATGTGTTTTGTTTGAACATGGCACCACAGTACAATGACAATCATTAACCTTGTGCCAACACAACATAAAATAAACTTCTGCCCAGTAAATGCATTGCTTACAGTGCCACCACGGCACCTGTTTAGAAAATAAGCTCAAAATATTAGTGACATTAAACTTGAGCAGACGGTAATTCCCCCACCCCCTCCCTAAAAAAATGAAAAAGGGTGCTCTTCCGACGGTACGTTTGTACGCTGTAATATTTGCGAGTCGAACTACGTGTGAAATTCAGATATAAATAATTAACGCCAAAGCATTCGGTTGAATGCGAGGCGCCAGGGCGCGGGCAAACAGTAATCGTTTTCAGGTATCCACTGGTGCCACGCCCTGAGGGCCACTGCTCGGCGAATACCATTCATGGCCACGTTCACATCCAACAAGCTTGTCACAAACATCACACAGGTGATGATGCAGCAGCAGTTCATCATTGCTGTTGGCCAGTGCTGAATTCTTTGGCGTGGTAAACGGAATCATCCACCGAAACGCGCGTCGACTGTTACTCGCCAGATTCTTGCACTCCCACGAGGGAGAGAAGCTTTTCCGTCGGCTTCAAGTCTCCTCTTTCGTGCAGGGCCACTGGCATTGTAACGCACATTCTGCATGATCGTTTTACTACGCACCGATGCCGCACGGGACAGCGAGCTGTTGTATGTACACTCCAATGCAGCGTTCCGGCCACACACATACACACACACATACTAAAGACACACAACGCGCAGGACGCACGCAGCGAACACGGAAGAACAAAAACCCATTCCATAGCGCCTGTTCATTCAACTCCACACTGCGCTAACTGCGCACATGTTTCCGACTGCGGGCTCGGCTAGCGCTTCGACTTCGCCATGGCTAGCCATGGCCAAGCTGCTCTGCCGCTGGTGGTAATAACGTTCATGCAACGAAAAGAAAAAACAATATATCAAACGATTCAGGTTGTCAGCTAAAAAAGCTACCGTAAAATTAAATACATCTTATATGTTTTTGCCGTTGTGCGCCTTTGCGACATCAGCGACGTGAGCTTGAGCGCGAATACGCGAATGGCGCTATGAATTTCCCGTGTAGCTCCGTAAATTGCAAATGGCGTGCTGCGCCGCTAACTTTTAGACATGCTTGCAGAGGTAGTCGGTGCGAACAGTTGGAAGTTCAATCGACTGGAATTGCTCAAGGAAAGTCAGCGGCACTGCATTTTTATTGTTTCTGTGCATTGCGAGTGACTTTGGCGGCAGCCACTCGGCAACGTCTCCGGTTTGGCGAACTTGTGAGAAGGTGAGCCTTTTGTTCTCAAATTTTGAAAGCGGTTTTTGTTTGTATTGTAACCCTGCGTCTCGTCGCATGTTATGTTCACGATAACATCAGTACAACGTGCATGCGCTTTCTGTCCATATTTGAAGTAACATTGGTCGATCAGCGTAAACTTTTGGGTTCAATTAAGCACGAACTGTCCATGTTGGTACTGCGTGTCGAATGTGTTTTGAGATGATTTTGAGCGGGAGATGGTGTTCTTATAATTTGTGTACTACCAGATATAGTCTAGAAATTTGAAACCATTTATCACACTGAAACAAAGTTGGAAAACTGTTTTGTGTTCATGCATCTGCTGTCCTTAAACTTGACTTTTCGGCAATCATTCGCATGGCTCCTTTGGATCTGGAAAATTGACTACTGTTGCTAAAGGTGCCTAGTAGCAGAGCTCCTGGGGACGCCCAGTGGGTCATTTGTTTGTCCAAGTGCCCAGTACCAAAGGTACCATTCCTGACATTTTTTCCCAGTCCGTTGACCTCATATTCCTTGCAAAGATTACAGTATGTAATCAGGTAGTAAAAAAATTGGTAACTTCTGCATATTTCAGAACAGTTCAGAGAAATCCACATGGAGCATCAGTATTCTCTCGGTAGAATTTCTGAGACCTGGATTCATTTCTTCTAGGACTGTGGCAAGCAGTAGGTCAACTGTACATAAATTTATTTTCCTCTGGTGCAAAGTAAAGAGTGCAAACGTCATAAGACAAGTCTCTAGTCTGTTTCATTCTCACTGCATTTGGCCAAAGCATAATATGAAATGCTGTATGTTTTATGTCCTAGTTTCCTTTACTTTGAGCAGTAGATATTGACAGTGAATAGCAAGGCAACTCCACTCGCTGACGGTTTTGCCTTCGGCAGCAAAAAAGGGAATACCTTACCCCATGTGTTATCTCGACAGACTCAAAACTGCGATGGACAGCTGCGTCCACAGCTGCTATCACCTCCCAAGTGCATGCGCTCGTAAGACACATAATAACTCTGGATTGCCATTAACATAGCCTTGCTCATTGCAGTTGCCGATGAACACCTCATAAGTAGTACTATTATGCACTCTTTTCTTTGGCACTATGTATGAGCTTCTGTTCTCGCACTTTCTAGAAATAATGCATGCAGCTTTGAAGTGCGAAAACGGAATTTACGTGTAACTATATTGTCATGTCAGTATGTTACAGCCAAATTGTACATTGATGTCAGTGCTGGTGGTTTCTTTTCATTATTTTAGGAGAATGTTATAATTTTACCTATAGCAAATAAAAGCCCTCACTAATTAGCTGATTTTGTCATGTCCAGTATTTTGATATGCTAAGCCACCAAAGCATGATTCAGAATGTTGTCAGAACTAAAGGCACTGAGTCTTTCGTGTCAGTAAAAAATGTGCTTTATACCCCTGTCACATGGCATTCCTCGAAGGCCTTTCCAGCAAAGGCACCATTTTTCACCAAAGGAGCGAAAGCTTAAAGGAGCAGCGATGCAGCTACACGGTGCAGCCCAAAGGTGAAAGTCGTTCAGGCTTAGCACCCGCTGCTATACTCGAGGTGGCTGAAGTGAGTGTTCTAAAATTAAAGTGGTGTATTCTGTTCATTCGTTGAGCTTTGACAATTTTTTTATTCTGATTGCTTCCTTAAAAGTACTGCAACAGCTACTCTCATCAGCAGGAGCAGGTTTTGTACGTGTATTGTCTTGGCCACCATGGGCGCTCGGTGTTGCCGCAACACTTTCACTGTCTTGAAATTTGAACATAAAACATAAACACCCGTACAAAAACCAAAGCCAGACACACCTTTCGTATTTGAAAAAAATGTTTTCAAACATTATTAGCTTATCTATTTTTTTTATTGCTTTTACTTTTTGACTTTGGATGGTACTGCGATCACAGCTTCTCGAATGCCGCGTCTTCGGGCTCCGAAGGTCTCGGTTGAGCGCCTTCGCCTCCAAGGCCCTTAGCGACAAAGGCGCAACATTTGTACCGGGTAGCTGCACTCCTTACGCCTTTGTATATGATTCTCAAAGGCCTTTGCGGTGCCCGTGTGACAGGGGTATTAGTGTGGTATGGCTGCTTGAACACCTGTCCCTGGTATCTCACAAACTGAATAAGGAAGGGAAAAGCCTCAGGGTGCTTGCCGACGTTTCGACAAGAGGACTTGTCTTTGTCTGGCAAAGTGTTCATCATTGGTGGGGTTTAAATAAGGATTTCACTTCGAGGCGAAAGGCCTGTTGTGTAGGACGAAGGTGCGATATGGGAAGGGCGTTACGATGGGGAGCGTGAACCTTGACCAGGCATGATAGCTGCTAAAGAAGATTAACCGGTTGACCTGCAAAACTGTGAAAACAAAAATGCCCAATTCAGTAGAAACGAATCTCGGGGTATGGAGTGTGGATAGTGGGCTTGAATGGCTATATGTCCAGCCGCAACAGGTGGCTTGGTATGGCTGGCTGCCTTTTCCTGAAAAACTAGGATAAAGGAATTAAGCAGCATGGCAGAATAAAATACCAGGGGGGGGGGCAAAATAATTTGAAGGAAAAAGAGAAAATGAGGGCAGGTTCGGAGAAAAGGCAAAAAGAAGGGGGGGGGGAGGAGTATGGCAGCCAAGGTTCCGAGAAGTGATGTCAGGAGGTGCAGGGCGTAAGGTTAAAGTATAACGATAAATTAAAGAAAGCAGGAAAGGAGGGGGACATTATGGGTCGGGAAACCTCTGACCATGTGCAAGGCCTTTTCAAATAATTATGCCATTTCCGGAATGTACAGAGCTGGCCACAATTAGTGCAAACATGTGAGCGCATGGCCGCACTCTTTAGAGGTCTACTGTGTGCGGCGCAGCCACTCATCGCTGCAAAATGGCGCAAGAGGAGATGCACCTGGATGTGGTGCTTCGTGTCATGTTACACGTCGATGTGTGGCAATGTCAGACACAGTGGCCCAAAGAGCACAGCCATGTGCTCGCGTGTTCGCACTAAGAGTGGACAACCCTGTACTTGATTCTAAGTTTCCTCTGTATATGTTGACCCCAGACGAAAACAAGTTGTCTTGTCGAAACGGCAAGCACCCTGAGATTTTTCCTTCCCTTGTTCACTTTTTGAGTGTCAAGAAACCATCTGCCTACTCTCTCTGTACCATGCACTCCACATCTTGTACGGTTATCTTTGTATGTATACACCAGTGATAAATCATGAAGGAAATCAAGGGATTTGTATTTGTATTGCTTAACACTTACTTTAAAGCTATATCATGAGGGTATAGTTGAAAATGTGCTACGGGGGCTTGGTTGTGTGTCGTGACTGGTTTCTTTTTATCAGGGCTACTTGACAGCCACCATGAAACGCAGGCTTTTGAAAAGTCGTTCCTCAAATAAAAGAGCGTTTCCACTGTTACAATGGAAATGTTATTTGCTAAAAACTTCAATCATTGCAGTTCAGGGATTGATATTTTTCAAATAACTAACCTGAAGTTCAAAACCTGCAGAAGGAACTATGTAACTTGTTTCCTGCCTTAAAAACTCAGTACTTATTTGCCAGTTTCAGCAAGCAGAGATCTGTTTCTTGGCACATACTTTCCACTACCTTGCATGAAAATTGTGCAGTACAGGCCCACCATAAAACTAGGGGCATAGTATACTGCTTGTATGCAACTACTTTGGCGTTAGAGCATGCATAGCATGGTCTTAAAGTTATTCTTTTCATTTGCAACTGGTTCATAAAAGGCCTATTCTGGCAAAAGGCATTTAGCAAAATTATCTTCCTCTGAATGCTTCAAAGGATAACTTTAGTTCATTCAGGAAAATATATATTGACAATATCTCTTAAAGGCATGATTGTCCATATTAGCTCTTGTTACCTCACAGTATTTAGTTTTGTGCCTCCAGCATCACTGACTTGCATCATATGTTAAATAGAGTAGTAAAAAGCTCGCTGTTAGTTTAAACCACAACTCATGATGGGGCTGTGCACTTTTTGATGTGTTACATGAAATATACTTGTGTATGAAACAATTTCTTTCAGCTGCACCTCACATGATTCAAATTCCACCAGAAGAAAGGCTGCAACACAACATTGCTCACTACTGTTGCTTTCCCAGCACATAACATGCCATAACAGCACATAGCAGGTAAGATGTGAACAAAAACAGTGCATGTATATGTTCCACATGTGCATTTTGTGTACTACCAACACTACGATATGATTAACTATGTCATGTAAGAGAGAGCACACAAATCATTTTTTTGTATATATTGCAGCATGGTTATTTCAAGCTTTAAACTGGCCATTGAAACGACCCATTGTATCACCGCTGGTTACCCGGTGGCACTGGGGATCGAACTCCGCACCTCCTGCTTGCGAGGCAGATGCTCGGACCACTAGGCCACTCCTGCGGTCCCCCTACTGATCTTGCTTACACCAGGTGCTGTTAAAGCCCCGGTATGTATGTTAAATGCATTTTAGAAAACCATTCACTTCCAAAGTACCATTTCATCTTTATAGCAAAACCACAGTTCGCCTAGCTAGACAAACCTGCTGCATACGAGCCAGCAGAAGGGTTGCACGTACATGCTTCGTTAGGAAAACATAAAAATCAAGCAGAGCCTGCCCTTCATGGTGCATTATACCCTGATTTTGAGCAATGATCAAGATAGGCAGATGGTCATTTCATTGAACACTTGCATGATACATTCGTAGAATCGAAAAGACAAGTACATTGCAAAATCTTTAAACAGTGTTTATTCTCAGAGAAAACATATCATGAAAAAAGTGTTGGATTAGTTATGGTGCACTTTGTATGGGGAAAGGGGCTCCCACTTTGTGAAAGGCTTAATTTTAGAATAACGACAGCGTTTAGACTATTTGGGTTACCATGTTTAGATAGTGGATGTGCTCAGACACTGGAAGTAAGCGCACTGTGTGGAAATCTCTTTCTGTATCATTGTCTTTTTGAGCGCTTTCACTATCTAAACTTAATTTTGCAAGAGAGCAAGGAAAAGAAATATTAAAATTCTGATAATTAAGGATAAAAGATCATGTTTCATTGTGTTGCTTAAAGTGTACATTGTATCGCTATTGCTGTATTGCAGCACTTCTGTCGTGGCCTTGCTTTGCAGCCTCTTGACTTTTGTTTATACAATAGGCAGTCCTTTTTTTCATTCGATTGCAACACTTTAGGAGTTACCACAGAGTTGCATGGTAGCGAACTCTCAGATTAACGGTTTGCATTATTACGCCAGCATAACTTGCTAAGTGTTTCACTGCAGTCTTGTTACTAGAACAGCCTCTTGAAAGTATTCAGCCTGGTGGTCATTGAGGGTTAGTGTTCACATATCAAAATGCCGGATCAGCTGTATACTCTTTAAAGTTACCAGAACTATGGTACATTTCATGATATGCTGGCTGAAGAGTGCTGGAGCACCAGACTGGGGATTTGGATGAAACAATTTTCAAATGTGTGCTCAGTATCACACTGTTTTGTTCCAGTTGTGGAGAGGTTTTCTTTTCATATTTGTTCTGTCAAACATTAAATTTTGGGCAATATGTTGTTGCCTTTATCTTGTGTTCTCTTTCTTGTTGAGGTTTAGTATTTTTGGCACAAGCACTCCACTCTATTACTTTTCAGTATAATTTAAAATTTGTAGGGCACGTCATGAAGAATAAAAGTTCTACTTGAATAACTTGCATGTGTTTATGTTCTCATTGTTGATATAAAAACTTGGTTGAGACAGCTTGTATTTTAGCTCTGGCTAGAATTTTTAGGAGAGCCTCAGTAACATAATCACATGACCAACACAAACTCGGTATTATTGTTTGTGCAATGAAAAACAGTTTTAAAATAGTTATTAACAGCTGTCAGTGTAGGACTGGCCTAAAATGTTTTGTGCTCTATGTAGCTCTTCTCTGAGGCAGGAATAATTCATCTACACCTGCAGCCTGATACCGCCAAGATACCAATTCTTGGGTGAACTTATGATTTTTTTTCACTGAGCAAACTTGCATCATCTTGAAGCATGGAACTTGAGCTGATTCTTAACAGCTCTAGTGTAGCGAATTTCATTATCCTCATTGCTTAGTTTACATTCACCTCAGGACAATGGCCTTTTCCAGTTTAATTATCTGTCTTGCACCAGCTACATGCCACACTATCAGAAATCACCTAATCTTATCTAGTGAGCTTATAATCAGCTATCTCCTGCTATATTTTCCTTAGGGTGAAATTCATTTTGTTGCGATACAATGCACAAGCTGTTTCCTGGCGTGGTGCTCAGCTTATCTGGAATGAAATGCTTGGGAAATGGGTCTCTGATTTCACCTTGAGTAGACGAAATTAACTTGTGCTAAGGCACTATTTGGCCACAGATGCCCTTGTGCCATTAAAATCCATCAAATTCATTCTGTTGCCCTAAGATACCATTGGTGATTCATTCTCTGCATTGTATGCCCTGGCCAGATCCATTTTCTTCTTTTAATTTCTGCCAGAATATTAACAACTTCCTTGTTCATCCCTGTTATGGTTTCACTCGGTCAGTTGTTCTATTAATAATTATAATCACTTTATTGAAAACATATTTTGGGCTAAATGGCATCAAGTTTGCCACCCTGCACAATGATATATATGTTTGGTCTTGTATGTCTTTACTTGTGTGGTAATGTTTATTTTGTGCTCACTGTCTAAACAACCTTATTTGCCTATGATATCCTAAGCCCTTCTATACCTATTTTCCTTCCCCCTGGCTCTTTCTCTTTTTAGTCATTCCTCCTCTTTCCTTTACACCGGCCATTGGTCACAAGGCTGCTGTGGTAACGACAGTCAGCACTGGGCCCTTTTTGTTCATGGAACCTGCACTGCTACTATTAACACTAATAGTACGTTATCAGTATTTTTGTGATACTGCATTTATTGTTATTTATGAAGTAGTTGGCTAAGGCAATGGTAGCAGTGTTGGATATTGCATTATATTATGCATATATCTCACATGCAATATATCAGTGTGTTCACTATTACACTACCCTCTATTTCTTTCAGTTCAGTTATTTGGCTATAGATATATTGTGCTGCTTTCCTAGTTTAGTCCACTCAAACTAAAACTTTGCTCTTTGTGTCACAGGTAGAATCTACAATGATTGCTGCTCTGTGTCTTGTAAGCAGGAAGCAGTGTTCAATGGAGCCATGAACTTTCCTTGGAATTGAAAAGCCTTTGCCGTATTATGCGCTGAACCACGAGTGTGAAGAGGAAAATGTCATGCCTTGGATTTCTGCAGAGGTGAGCCATTGCGGTGAATCCACCAGCGCGAAAGACAGGGATGAGAAAGGAGACAAGACAGGTGCTGACTCGCGACTAAAGTTTATTGGCGTGAACAGGGAATATATAAAAAGCCAAGCAATACTATAAACCATGTAGTTACAGATAAGCATACAGGGCAACATGAGTCAAAAATCGCCCTCAACATTTCCCTGGTCGAGGTAGTCCAACTCATTGTGTGTTAACACGATAGACAAAACACACATTCTTCACGGAGTCATAAGATGTGTCTAGCCTCGATAATCTCCCATTTAATCTCTCTGAATTTACTGCCAAAATGCGTGTTGCCAAAAGGAAAGGGTAGCAGACTTCACATCCCGTGCAGTGTACAGCAGAGTTACCCCAACCACCTAGCCAAGCCCCTACCCTCTTGTGTTCCTGTAGTCTTACATTCATACACCCTCCAGTTGCACCTACGTAAACCAGACTACAAGATAATAATATTTGATACCACATTCATTTTACAACGTACATATACATTTCACTCTACACGTGTACTTTTCTCGAGCCACATTCACAGAATTATTCTTAAAATTTTACATGCTTTAGACAACGTATTAGGGGCCGAGAAAGCCACTTTTACATCATACCTTCTGGCCACATTTTTGAAATTGTGCGACAATTTATGTACATACGGTAACACAACTGGTCTTTTGGCATCTCGCTGGTTGGCCCCAGCCTGATTGTGCCGGTCACCGCAAAACTGTCTCAGCTTCTTTAACAATTTATCATATGCTCTTGCAGTAACAAGGTTTGGAAATTCTGCGTTCGTTAACCTTAAAATCTGCTCTTGGAAACTAGTCGTCATGCTGTGAAAGCATAATTTCATCAATTCTGAGCCCGCGCTAGAAAGTGCAATGCTAACTTTCACTAGCTTGGAATGGTCGACATGTAGCCAGGTAGCAGCTTAACACTCGCCAGCACACATGAAGTGTGCTGAACATCAAGGTAAGGTCCAGAAACCACAGCTCTTTTTCTTGGGACATTTGCTCCAAGGTAAACTTGAGATAAAGGCCTTGCTCCTTAAACAACTTGAGAAGATGTACAGGTCCCGAACTATCACAACCTTTATAAAAGACCAGAACATCATCGACATAGCAAAAGATTTTTCCCCCAGCCCATGCACATTCTGGACAATTATTCTATCCACCCTACTCAAGAAAATATTGCTTAGCACAAGGTCAACCTTTGAACCACTACATATTCGAGACTTTAGAACACATACCGCACTGCGCTACTCTACAAACATGCTCTTCAAATAAATGCTATTCAATAACATGCTCTTCAGATAAATTTCAGAAAAGGATTCATGCAAAATTATCTCTGGGGTTTTGCAAAAGCATCTGTCTACTTCGCATCTTGAAGATTCATTTCTTGTACTCAATTCGCAGTGTGGTTGAGTATCTTAAGAATGACAATCCAGCGGATTGTCTTGTGATTAGTGTCGATGTAGAACTATTTTTTTCTATCCCGTATGAAGATCTTGTGAAAAGCTTATGAATGTGTATATCGGAGCACAACGATGAGCTCGTGTTTAGGAACGGGTGTGTAACATAAGTCTTTTTTGGCACTTGCCTCCTTTTATTTGAAGTGAAGAGCATGTTTGTGGAGTATGGCAGTGCGGCATTTGTTCAAAAGTCTGCTAAGTGTATCGATTCGAAGGTTGCCCCTGTGCTAAGCAATATTCTCTTAAGCAGGGTGGAAGAAATGAATGCCAAGAAATTGCATGGGCTGGGGGAAATCTTTCGCTACGTCTATGATTTTCTGGTCTTTTACAAAGGTTGTGATAGTGTGGGACCTGTACATATTGTGAACTTGTTTAAGGAGCAAGGCCTTTGTCTTAAGTTTACCTTTTAGAAAATGTCCCAACAAAAAGAGCTGCGGTTTCTGAACCTTACCTTGATATTCTGCACACGCCATGTGTGCTAGCGATATTCACCCAGGAGTGTTAAGCAGCTACTTGACTGTTGGTCGAACGATTCTAAGCTAGTGAAAGATAGCATTGCGTCGTCAAGTCTAGGCTCGGTATTGGTGAAGCCATGCTTTTACAGCGTGACAACTGGTTTCCAAGAGAAGATTTTAAGGCTAATGAAAGCATGATTTCCCAACCATGCTATTGCAGAAGCGTGCGATAAATTGGTAAAGCTGAGCATATAAGATTGGGCAAGTTGGTCTGACATGCTAAAGATAAGAATGGCGCAGCATCAAGTAACGAGGACAACAGGAGAGCACACCCACGCACAAGTGCCATCCTTGGAGCGGATGCAGAATCTAAGAGCGTCTACTTGACATTCAGCGTTGGCAGCCAAGGATCGGGCTCGTTCAATCTTTAGCATCCAAATCCGTGTTTCCTCGTTTCCTTGACAGTCAACGCTGAATGTCAAGCACGCGCTCTTGGATTTTGTATCTGCTCCAGGGTTGGCACTTGTGCGTGGGTGTGCTGTACTGCTTTCCTCGTTACTTGATGCTGTGCCATTCTTCCCTTTAGCATGTTAAAAGCTGAAACCCCTTCGCAGGGACTGGCATGATCAGGCTGGGGCCAGCCAGTGAGATGCCAAAAGACTGACTGTGTTACTGCACATACATAGATTGTTGCAAAATTTGAAAACTGTGGCCAGAAGGTATGACTTAAAAATGGTGTGTTCGGCCCCTAATAAGTTGTCTACAATCTGTAAAATTGTTAATAATTTTGTGAATTTCGTTAGGGAAAAGCACATGTGTCGAGTGAAACGTGGCAACAAATATGTGCCTTGCAACCATTGCATGCATTGCATACCATTATCATGTGGTTGGGTTTATGTTGTTGAAACTGGAATGTGTATCAATGTAAGACTACAGGAGCATGAGAGGTATTTGGATATCAATCAATCAATCAATAATTTTATTTCTTCCTCACAAAAAGATTAGCGGAGGACGAGGAGTACTCGAAGAAAAAGTGGAAGTTTCCACTTGACGAGCTTCGGGCCCCCTATTTTTGAGGCATATACAGTGGAACATTAAGAAACATACATCTTTATACATTAGAAAGTTTAAAAGTCAGTATGTGTAATATGCAATACAAAAATAATATACTCATTTCAGAGCCACAAATAAAGGTCAGCATGTACAAGGAATGCAGCCACGGTGCACACCAATTCTACAAGAGAATTTCTAAAATACAACAACAATTTCATACACGCTCACTGTCGCGTTACAAAGGACTTAAGCATATTGTTGGTAATGGTGCTTATGTTAATTCCTTGACAATGAAGGTGGTTTAGTAGGGTCGGTAGGGCATGACGGAGCATTTGTTCAGATAGTCTTAAGCGTGAGTAAGGAATTTTCCAAATTAGATTAGTGCGTGTATTGTAGTGTCGTGTTTGAGGGGTCAAGTTAGCAAGTGTACGGAGAATTTCAAGCGAGTCATGCTTATATCGCTTTGCAAGGTAGAATAAGTACATATGATGGATGGAAAGAATGTCAAATTTAGTGAAAAGTTCGGATGTATGTTCACGATAATGAACATTTGCTATGCTGCGGATCGCTCTTTTCTGTAGGACATGTATGCGATTTAAATTGGTAGGGGTTGTAACTTATCTGCATATTACAAGGGATGTGAAGGCTGCTAGCCATTCCTTTCGGCAACACGCATTTTGGCACTACGTTCACAGCAGATTAACCAGAAAATTATCGAGGCTAGACACATCTTATGACTCGGTGACGAATGTGTGAGTGTGCTGCCCATAGCGTTAACATGCAGCGGGTTGGACTGTCTAGATGAGAGGAATGTTAAGGGCAATCTTTTACTTATGTTGTGATGTCGCTTATGTGTAATTGTGTAGTTTGTGGCGTGTGGCTTTTCTGTATACTCTCTGTTCACTTCAATAAACTTCAGTTGCGAGTCAGTGCCTGTTTTGTTTCTTTTCTCGTCCCTGTCTTGTGCTGATAGATTCAAGTACTTGTAGAGTAGATTCACTGAATTGTGTACTTGCAGAGGCTTGTGAAAAAACGAGAGGAATTTTCTTTCCTTTATGCGGAATGGAAGGTTGAAATTTTTTTACCTAAATGTTTGCAGCATTAAATTCTATTCGGAAAGGTAAAACCCACTTTATTGTACATTTTGTGTGCAATGGTGCCGGTGGCTGCATGCAACTGAAAACATTCGTCCAGGTTATCTAGCTAGCGTCCTTCTTCCTTGTGCCACATTTTGTGAAATAATATTTCGTCAGATTTATTTCAATCAGAATTTCTAAGAACATATTGGTGATCACATAATTTGGTGATCACATATGACATAATTCAAAGCGTGATCATTGATATTTTTTAGTCTGGGGCAGTACAGTGAGAAGTACATAGTATATAGTAAAATTAAATATGACCAGTCTAACATAAACAAAACTACTTTTTTTAAAGGAAAATTTTGCTGCCGAAGTGCTGGAGTGACATGGCATTATGAAGACGTGGACAGTGTGCTGTATTCATAATGGCACGAGAACTTGCGTACAGTGCTTCAGGTAACTGGTGAGTACCTTGGTGCTGTGCTTCTGCTAATGTAGCCAAATTATGTTTTTATTCTAAGAGTGTATCTGAAAACTTAAGCAAAAATTGAGTAGTATTTAGATATTCTTGCACCAGATACCACTGTGAGAATTAGTTATTAATGATGTGTCACATGTACCCTTGTCTGCTGAATATAGTAAGCATGGCTTTCGAGCTGAGTGCCTGCGACGTATGAAAAAAAAATGGCCACTGGGCTGCTCCACGACGCGTGAAGCAGCCCAGTGTAGCACATTCAGGCTTCATGGAGTGGGGAATGAAGGCAGTAAATAATTTAAGAGTAGAAAACACAGCACAAACCACAGGACCAGGAAACTGACAGAACACACCGACCCTGAGGACACTCTTTGCATGAAGGGTGTTATAAAGTTGCCTGTCATGTAGTGCAAGATGGAGGTCGCACAGGACGGGTGTTAAATATGAGTTGATGCAGACACCTGTCATTACGTAGTACTCACTGTAGAACTCGAGCAAGGAGCAAAGGTAACAGCTGAGCATGGCCACTCTTGTGCTTTCTTCTGCAAGCAATTGCACTTAGAAATCTTTTATGCTTTCTCTTGACATATATATCATTGCTGCATGTGGCGAGGAAAAGTACATACCCTTGATGTCAAGTGACAGTGAACTCACAGGGCTGGTAACAGCTCACTGAGGTGTTGTGATATATCTACAGGGCACCTCATGTGAATAAAGAGCCCTTGAAGGAATTCTCTCAAAGTTTGTTGCCACATGGACCTCTTCGTAATCAATGACTCTAAAAGGCAAGCCTTCCTTTAGTGTCACAAAAAAAGGCCTAGGACATGGGTCTTTTTGCTTCTCCATTAGTGCCAAAATGTTTGCTAGCGAGATCTTTCGCAGATATATAATTATTTCACAAAATGTCAAGAAGGAGACTGAAGCTGCACCAAGCAGTACCAGTAAAAAACTTATCACAGCTGTTCAAAAAGCAGAAAGACTCATGCCTTCATCCTTCTTTTGCATCAGACACATGAGGAACTTCGTCTTTCTGGGTCATCATTTTGAAAAGGTTCACATGGCAACGGCCTTTGGTTAAATTTCTGCCAAGAGCCCTTTTTTGAAACTTGAGCATCCGTTCCTTGTGAGGCACACTGCAGAGATATTGGAATGCCTTAGTGAGCTGCTTCCGGTAAGTGTCACTGCATTTTCACTGACATCAGATATTAGTACATTTTCTTGCACATGCTGAGATAATGAAAGCTATGAGTGAAAACATGCGGTTTTGGGGAAGTGTGCTTCCTGGGGCCGTATTCCAAGTTTGTGTCATAATAAAAAGCGTCATAATCTGCCGCAACGGGCATGCCCGGGAACTGGATATAAACTGAGTGCGGGACTTTCGCTTCGTCTTGTCTTGCCTATAACAAATTGGATGGACGATAAATTCGGCAAGCGTCTCCCACCTTTTTCAGATGTTACCAATGTTCCTTGCTCGCTAAGTTGTGCATTTAGTACTATGTACACAAAGGCACCTGCATTGAATTGCATCTGGCCCCCATCCTGAGCTACTTTCTATTTGCACAAAATGATAAGCAACTGTAAAGACTTTCATGCGCACAGTGCCGCCCGGGAAAGCGCATTTCGCCTGCTTTTTTCTGGACCTGTGGTTTTTACTGTTTACTGTTATTAGAAATGAATTTTGGGCAATAAATTATAACGGGTTGGTTCTCGGTCAATGGCTTTTGAAAGCTTCTACGAAAGCCGATTGTTCAATAGCGGATGGTTGAAATGTATTTGTGAAATTTATATTTCAGGGACCAGTGATGAGGATTTTTTTATGCTTTTCAGATAGATCCGACAGCAATGTGCAGATGTACAATGTGTGTAGTTTGCCATGAAAATAAAACGTATGTACTTGTACTCACCCAAACACTTACCACTCTTTCATTCTAAGCTGCATTCTTTGTACGTATGCACTACATAATATGCGTAAAGGAAAGCCTTGTACATAATACTTATTTCTTCGGCACCTGGACGGCTATATCTGCAGTGAACATTGCGGGCAGAAGCTATACGAAGACGCATGTTCATGTACTACAGAAAGTACATAATTACAATGCAGATAATTCCCGCTCTAGATGAAATGACTTCCGAGTGAACGGAGGACGTATGCATACACATAGCGGAAAATTCAATAAGAACAAAACATAAGCATTCGTTGTGAAAAAACGATTTCGGTCTCGTGCATAGCATGGCGTAACTTTCCGGTACCAAGAATGTGACAGTCGTCATACGGAGTCTCTGTTTCTGACATTTAGTCCGTACCTCATGTTGCGGAAAAGCCTCCGGCAACGCATTACCAGCGGGTTTCTCTGTACTGCGGAGCATTTTTTTTTACAGTGTACTGGACCGCCTTAACAACACGAGGGAATTAGTAAATCGAAATATGAAAGCTGCCCAGGAGGCCGCCAAGGTCTATTATGACAGAAACGCTCGCCTTCGAGGTTTCACCGCGGGCGATCGCGTGATGATCCTCCGGCCATCGAGAAAAAACAAGCTGGAAGTTCACTGGGATGGTCCAGTAGAAGTGTTGCAAAAACTTTCGGAGACGAATTACGCGCTAAGGGTTCCAGGCAGGGGAAAGCAGGTGAGAATCTATCATTGCAATCTGATGAAGCCGTTCGTGGAACGCAGCGGGATCGTCAATCTGACTCTAAATGAACCAGAAGAGCTGGACAGCGAGAATCAGGGTTGGAAGGGAGGTTCGGACGCTAGTGACAACGTGGAAAACATTCTGGCTCACTCCGTGAATGCAGATTTCCTAAGCGGGACACAGGTCGACACGCTAAACCAGTTGTTGAGCGAATTCGTTGACCTATTTAGCAGTCGCCCGGGAAAGACACACCTCCTGACACACGAAATCGAGCTCACCTCTGATGAGCCGGTACGGTCGAAACCCTACCGGGTATGACCGCGGCAAAAAGAAATAATGGACGCGGAAATTCAGCGCATGTTGGAGCTAGGGGTTGTAGAGCCAGCGGAAAGTGACTATACCTCACCGCTAATTCTTGTTGAGGCCCCAGGGAAGGATCCTCGTCCCTGCGTGGATTATAGAAAGCTTAATGCAACTACCAGGGATCAGCTATACCCGATTCCCAACATAGAGGAAAGGATAGAAAGGGTGAGCGGCGCGAAATTCATTTCCACCCTCGATCTCGTACGGGGATATTGGCAAGTTTCCCTCTCAGAAAGCGCGAGCAGGTATGCCGCTTTCATCTCCCCAGCGGGCACCTTTCGACCCTTAATGCTTAGTTTTGGGTTGAAGAATGCCCCCTACAGCTTCTCGAAACTCAGGGACGTCGTACTGAAGGACATGCAGTGCTTTGCACTCCCTTATTTAGACGATGTGGCAATTTTTTCGAAAACCTGGCAAGAGCATCTAGAACATCTAAAGACCGTGTTTTCCAGTTTACGACAGGCTGGACTGACACTGAAGGCAGAAAAGTGTAGATTTGGTTGCGCACAGGTGACGTACTTGGGCCACGTTGTAGGCCAGGGAACTAGGAGCCCATCTGAGTTAAAGATTGCCCCGATCGCAGCATTTCCGCAACCACGGACGAAAACGGCCATTCGCTCATTTTTGGGATTAGTTGGGTACTACCAGCGATATATTCCTAACTACTCACAGCGGGCTAGTCCCTTAACTGACGCCTTGCGAAAGGGAGCACCTACTAACGTAAGTTGGGATAACCAAAAAGAAAACGCCTTCAAAAGCCTGAAGGAAGCACTCGTGTCCCGACCCTTGCTCAGGACCCCTGACTATGGGAAAGAGTTCATAGTCCAGTGTGATGCCAATGATAGAGGGCTGGGTGCTGTCTTAAGCCAAGTTGGCTACGACCATGAAGAACACCCAGTTCTGTACATCAGCCGCAAACTGACCAGTGGAGAGGAAGCGTACAGCGCTTCCCAAAAAGAGTGCGCGTGTTTAGTTTGGGCAGCGCAGAAGTTGTCGTGTTACCTGTACGGAGCAAAGTTTGTATTTGAGACAGACCATTGTCCTTTAACGTGGGTGCGACAGATGTCCCCCAAAAATGCCGCTTGCTCAGATGGAGTCTGGCTCTCCAACAGTACAATTTCTCGGTGCGTTATAAGAAGAGGAAACTGCACGGAAATGCTGATGGCATGAGCAGACTGATGTAAGCGGGAGAACTAAGAGGAATCTCCTCCTGTGTGAGTGTTTTTTTTTTTTACTTTGTTCCGAGTAATCCGGCTGTGGCAGTTTCAAAAGGAGATGTTTCGCGCTCAGTCGGCACAACATTAACCCAAATTTGAACACAATTTTTTTAGAAGTGTATTGTTGTCAATGGAAGAAGCCTGGTGATTCTTTGGCGAAGTCCGAGCGCTTGCGGGTGGGGCAGTGCTTTGCCGTTTGGAACGTCCCACCTGCGCTTTCCTTTGTTGGTGGTGCTTTGGGTTCTGCCTTGGGGGCGATGATATTGCAATCCAGGGGACCAACACGGACGCCATCTCATCTCTTCCTGCCCAGCGGTCGTCAACGCTGGACATTCGAGATTTTTCGGGCCGCGGAGGAGCTGTAAGGTTTCTGGCAACAGCCGGTGGTCTGATTCAGCTGCGTATTCGACCAGGACACCTGCAACCGAGGTCCCTGCACGGCGATAGGCATTTTGGTTCCCACGCTCGGTCCTCGCGAGGTTTATTGGATTCGAGACGGAGAATTCCACTGCCTTTTGAAAACAACATTGTTCGCGGAAGATCGTGCGGCCCGGAGCACCCCTTCAACTATGCCTGCTCGCCGGCGTCTCGCCTATTCGGACTTCCCGGAAGACGTGGCCGGCTGAAACGTGAGAACTGTCGTTCGGACGCGAAGACAACACTCTCTCTGGTGGGGGGGGGGGGCGATTGTCCAGCGGCACCCTCTTTCTCCGGCGAGGCATGTGACGGGGCGCGTCCCTATGTGAAGTGCTGTGTGTGTGTGTGTGTGTGTGTGTGTTTGTGTGTGTGTGTGTGTGTGTACGACAGCGCAAGTTAGGCCACGCACAACCTGGCGAAGCCCGCCTCGAACCTGGGGAATCCTAGGGACCGGACCCTTTTAAAACCGGACGACGAGTGCCGTGAGGAAGGAATCCTCGATCATCCTCAGATCTGCTCAGATCTTCCGACCTTCCCCCATCACCCTCCAATGGGTTCCAAAATCTTGTAAATAATGTAAAATAAACCCCCTGTACAGTTTACTTCATAACCAAGTCCGACGACGTCATTCGGAGAAGGGACCTGCGGCGCTGAGAGTCAGCTCACTCAAGGACCCCTCGTCCCCAACAGCTCCAATGTCACCGGTTCCCCCCGTTCTTGGTGGTGCCTACGCCAGTTACCCAATCAAGGATGTTGTCCTTCAGCGAAACGTCATCCTTCCACACACCGTCCTGACCGTCATCGGTAACCGCACCTATCTTCCGATTCTAAACTTCAGCCTCTACTCAAGTTTTACCCTGTGGAATCGCACTCGCTGAACTATTTCCTTTTGCCGAATGCACAGTTTCTGCTCTCGCAGCTGAGCGTCAGTCTAGAGTTCCTAATCCCAGCTCGGCTGCTTCACGTCGGGACCTTATATCTGCAATGATCTCGACGTATTTTCCACCTGACCATGCCAGCGCGCTCTCCACCCTGTTAGATTCCTAGCGGGACGTCTTCGACTTTGGGAATCGTCCTCTCGGCCAAACTACTGTCGGGACATCATATAAATACGGGCGATGCCAGCCCCATACACAGAAGGCCCTATCGTGTCTCCCTTCCTGAGCGCCACGTTATGCAGACGGAGGTGGACAAGAAGCTGGCGAACAAAATTATCGAGCCTTCTAGCAGAACGTGGGCATCACCTGTGGTGTTGGTCAAAAAGAAAGATGGCACTTGGCGCTTCTGTGTCGACTATCGCCATGTTATTCACATAACAAAGAAAGACGAATATCCTCTCCTGAGAATTGATGACTCCCTTGACTGCCTATAGATGTACAAAAACAACAGGGTCTGTGTGAAGATCGCAAGAGGAATGTCGGCGACGCCAGTGAATTACCATGCGACTTGGGGTGCCTAGTCTGATAATAGCTCTGTGCAGTGCGCTCTGTTTGGTTGTGCATATTCACACACGAATGATGGAATCTAACCATGTGCTCGAGAAATATTACGAGTCTGGAATGTATCGGTGGTTCATTAATGCCGGTCGTTGCACTCATTTTTTACGTAATTTCGCATTTCGCGTTATCATCTTTCTGCCTTATTTCGCTGAACAGTATTATGATGATTTTCGCACATTGGCTTTTCTTTTATCAGTTTCCTTCCTAATGCAAGCCAACACGTACGTTGGTCAGTGCAGATTGAATATTGAAGTGTTGAAGGGCGTTTATATGATTAAGATCAGAGACGCAAAGTGGCGCCGGGAATCATGGCGAGCAGCAAGCGAAGGTGCCAGCTTGCAAAGATTTGAAAGTGCAATTTCGAGGATAATAATAGATGCTGTAATTTGTAATTATGAGCTCGCACTCAGACTCGCACTCGCACAACATGTTCGCACACACTATGTATATTATTCCAAACAATCTAGCTGTTTCGTACTAAGGCGCCATTAGACACACTTGAAATAACTCAATATCCACCGTAAATTAACTGTGATAACACACCTGATGTTCTGCAAGACACTGCGTGGAAATGGCTCATTTTTGGCAGCGATAAAATAGTACAATGCTGTTATTTAGCTCTTGGGACAGCTGAATGTTCATACATTGGCGCCAATGCGAAGACGCCGTCGTGGTACACGGCATTGTCTACCGCACATGTTGCTAGTATTCTGGACATAAATTTGAGATTTCATGTGTGCAAGAAGCGGAGTTTAATAGGATGGACCTTTAGCATGGGTTTTATTTACGTACAATCGCGGGAGAAAGTAACAGACCCGCCTGTCCAAGTTCCGACCCACAAAACACGTCTGGTGTCGAGACCGGCGCAATGGGCCCGTTTCAACACCAGAAGTGCTTTGTCAGGTGGCGCCCCTACGCAAAGTGGCATGTGTCGGAACTTGGACAGGCGGGTCTGTTACTTTCGCCCGCCGTGGTACACTTCAAAGCAATGGTTGTTTCCTAGATGCTCTCATGCTCTTTACATGGTAAAATTGATATGTGGCCCTCCTCGATATATTCATAACTTAAATGAAGTGGCAAGTGCCTTCTCTTTTTCAGCTCCTCGGTGAAAAATTTACTTGCTGAAGTATGCGATAAGTCGCTTTGGTAAAGATTATTTGCTTCTGTTTACGCGTGGACAAACATTGATATTAATACACATGCTTTATTAGTGCCGCTGTGCTCTCGATATATATATTGTAGCGGATGAAATGGCTTTAATACAGGTGAAATCATGGTGGATGGAAGCTGGTCGCCGACGGCCCAGAGCCCAGATCAGACTGCGCGCGCCTCTCTCCTCTTCTTCCTCGAGCTCCGCGGCGTAACAATTTCCCCGGGTGCAGATGATTCTCGTCCCCGAGAAAGTTAGGTAGATCGGCGATGGCAGCGCTTCAAGCGAGCCACATGAACAACTTGTGTCTTGCGGTAACGGCGTTTATCCGTCGTCACTTTGGCGACGACGTAATTCACGTCAGTCAGTTGGTCCAACACGACGAAGGGGCCATCGTACTTGTACAGGAATTTCTCACACAACCCTCTTTTGCGGATTGGCGTCCACAGCCAGACAAAGTCTCCTGGAGAGAAAGTCACGGCACGATGACGCAGGTCGTAATGTTCTTTCGAACGGCGTTGCGAGGCCAGGCTACGTAAACGGGCTATACGACGGGCTTCTTCGGCACGGCATAGTATCTGGCCAGCCGACTCGTTTTCGTTGGGGGAAAACGGGAAGATCGTGTCGAGAAAAACGCGGGGAGTTCCGTAGAAGGAAGAATATCCGGCGTCCTCATGATTGGCAGTGTTGTAAGCGTACGTCACATATGGCAGCACTGCGTCCCAGTTTCGATGGTCAGACGAGACGTACATGGACAACATTGTCGTCAGAGTGCGGTTGGTGCGTTCGGTAAGACCGTTGGTCTGCGGGTGGTAGGGTGTGGAGTGTCGGTAGTCTGATCCACAAAGCCGGAGCATTTCTTCCACATCAGCAGTAAATTGCTTTCCACGATAACTTATTATATCACGGGGTGCGCCATGGCGAAGAATAACAGCGTGTAGGAGAAACGTCAAAACAGCATCAGCCCTTGCGGTAACGAGAGCGGCGGTTTCCACTTATCTGGTGAGATAGTCTACACACACAATCACCCAGCGGCGTCCCTCCAAAGACTTTGGGAAAGGACCTAGAAGGTCAATTCCAACTTTTTCAAAAGGGGAAGTGGGTGGTTTGACGGGCTGCAAAGGACCGGCCGGCGGGATGGTTCGTGGCTTAAATCGTTGGCATTCTTCACATGTTGCAACGTACTGCTTGGTGCTCTTATAAACTTGCGGCAAATAAAAACGCTGGCGAAGTCGGTGCAGAGTGCGAGAGAAACCTAGATGTCCAGATGTGATGTCGTCGTGCATAGCGTGCAAAACTTGCCGACGGAGACTTTTCGGAACGACCAAAAGCAGGGCAGCACCATCAACGGAGTAGTTCTTCTTGAACAAAATGCCATCTTTGACAGTAAAGGGCGTTGAATCTACTCCTCCTTCTGCCGCTGCTATAAAGGGCTGCAGTGAGTGGTCGCGACGTTGCTCGCGCCGAAAGGTCGCCTCACTAGGGAAGGTCGGCGCGAGCGAGGCTAAACACCCGTCGAAACAGTCTTCATCGGCGACTGAAGTCGGCAATGGGTGGCGGGACAAGCAGTCTGCATCAGCGTGACGGCGGCCACTTTTGATACGAGACAGCAAAGTTATATTCTTGCAAGCGCAGTGCCCAGCGCGCCAGACGACCAGATGGATCGCGAAGTCTGATGAGCCAGCAAAGAGAATGATGGTCTGTGACAATAGTGAAGTGGCGTCCATATAAGTAGGGTCGGAACTTGTGCACAGCTAACACAACTGCGAGACACTCCAATTCGGTGACAGTGTAGTTACGCTCACCTTTTGTTAACGTGCGGCTGGCGTAGGGAACAACGTTCTCAGCCCCACTATGCAGCTGGACAAGTACTGTCCCAAGACCGACGCCGCTGCCGTCAGTGTGAACCTCCGTCACAGCAGAAGTGTCGAAGTGCCGCAGGAGGGGTGCTGAAGTGAGAGAAGAATTGAGGAGATGGAACGAGGACTCGCACTCAGGGGCCCACACAAACTGCGAATCCTTGTGCAGAAGAGATGTGAGGGGGTGGGCAATTAGCGCAAAGCCAGCAATGAAACGACGAAAATATGAAGAGAGTCCCAGGAAGCTCCGAAGGCTTTTCAGGGTGCGTGGAGTATCGAAATCGCGGACTGCAGCGATCTTCTGCAGATCGGGCCTGATGCCATCCTTGTCGATGAGGAAGCCAAGAACTAGAGCTTGCCGGCCCCCAAAATGGCACTTCTTATAGTTCAAAATCAGTCCCGCTTTGCCGATGCATTCGAGAACAACACGCAGTCTGGCATTGTGCTCCTGGAAGGTCTGGCTGAAAATGATGACATCATCCAGATAACACATGCATATTTCCCATTTTATCCCGCGAAGGATAGAGTCCATAAAGCGCTCGAATGTCGCGGGGGCGTTGCATAAACCAAACGGCATCACATTAAAATCGTACAAGCCATCTGGGGTTACGAAAGCTGTCTTCTCACGGTCGGATGGATGCAGGGGAATTTGCCAATAGCCAGATCGCAAATCAACGGAAGAGAAATACGACGCGGAATGCAGACAATCGACGGCGTCGTCAATGCGAGGTACCGGGTACACGTCTTTCTTGGTCAAAGCATTTAAACGACGGTAGTCAACGCAAAATCGCCAAGAATTGTCTTTTTTCCGGACTAGGATCACAGTTGCGGCCCACGGACTAGAAGACTCGCGGATAACTCCTTTCTGCAGCATGTCGTCCACCTGTTCTTGAATTAACTTGCGCTCATCCGGAGATACTCTGTAAGGTTTCTGGCGAATAGGGGGTGCGCTTCCAGTGTCAATTTTATGCTGCAGTCGAGAGGCAGGGAAATGGCTACCAAATCCATTGGAGGCAAAGTCGAATACTTGGATATGAGCCGTCAAAATGTCTTTCAGTGTATGGCGTTCACTAGACGGGAGTGATTTGTTGACCATGCGCTCAAGCGCAGCACCATATTCAGACTTTGCTTGCTCGGCGCCGCTGCAATGAGAAATAGTTTCAATGGTGGGGGACACATGGTTCTCAAATCTCGCGAGTACTAGACCAGAAGGAAGACGAGCAGGCTCTTCTGACACATTCACAGTCCAGAGGTGTGCATGACCACCCACTGCCTCCAGGATGGCACGTGGCACCAACACATTTTTCTTCGCCCCGTTCAGAACATCTGGCTCGACGACTATTGAGTTTCTTCCCAAGAAATGGTCCGATGATTTCACGGGCACAAATGTTGCCGTCATCGGAGGCAGCAGCATATCTTCTGTCAGGGAGAGAACTCCTTCATGATAACGGGACAGGTTATCCACTAATGTCGGAATAGTGTTCGACTTCAAAGAAATCTCACCGCTACCAAAGTCAAGCGTTGCACCACACTCGCGCAAAAAGTCAACACCCAAAATAACGTCATGTGTGGTACGTCTCAGCACAACGAATTCTGTTCTGTAGCACTCGTCACCTTGTACAACTGAAGCCGAGCACAGGCCAACCGGAACTAGAGTTTCACCCCCAACTCCACAAAACGTATCAGTTCTGTCCCACACAAACATAACTTTGTGTCCAAGGCGGTTCTTAAATGAAAGACTCATAACTGACACAGCGGCACCAGTATCAACCAAAGCATCCGTCTCAACATTGTCAACACACACTGACACTTTGTTCTTTAACATGATGATAGGCAGAGGTATTTTCGAAATTGACCGTCCGGCGACCTTACCCGATCGGTCGCACCACCTAGTTTCGCAGGGGTGGAGAAACGCAGCGGGGACGTGGGGATGGTGAACGGCCTTGCCGCTGCGGCGGCGGAGTGATACTGCGATCGGAGACAGGGGAATCAATGCGTGCACCTCGGGGGGGGGGGGGGGGGGGAGAAGGAGGCCGGTAGAAACTAGCGGGTGGCCGCTCCCACTGGGTGTCATTCCTGAAGCGTGGTGCGCGTTGTGCAGGGGGTCGAGAAATTTGTCGACGTGGGCAAAAGCGGGAGATGTGTCCGCTGCATCCACAGCCGTAACATATGGGCGGCTGGCGGCTCTGGTAGCTCATATCAGGATCCGTTGGAGGTTGAGGAGAGGCGACAGACACGCGACGGGGCGCACCACGAGGCACTTCACCAGGATGGGACGGACGCTGCTGGAAATAAGCGTGCGACGTCGATTGCCGGGTCCGCTCGGAGCCGGTGGTGTAACATGGTCCGTTGCCATTTGGGGCAGCAGTCCATGGCGTAGGCTGTTCCCATGATGGCACGGATCTAGATGGCTCTTGGTAATGTACATAAAAATTTGTACGTGGCCACTGAGCAGCCAACTCGTCGCGTACGATCCTCCTGACTATAGAAGCGATGTCTTCGGGGTCGGGGACGTCGATGCTGGCGACGGTTGTGACATTAGAGAGGCGGTCGAATTTGGGCGCTATCCGGCGTGCTTTAAGCGCCTCAAATGCACGACACTGCTTTGTGACATCTGCAACCGTATCAAGAGTGTCGCGTGGAATAAGGAAATTATACTCGTCCTCAGCAATCCCCTTGAGAAGGTGTCTGACCTTATCATCTTCTAGCATTTGCCGGTTGACAGTGCGGCAAAGTTTCAAGACTTCTTCGATGTACCGCGTGCATGTTTCGCCGGGCAGCTGGGCTCTCTGAGAAAGTTGCTGCTCAGCGCGTTCCTTCTTCGCAAGAGTCTCTCCGAAGGACTTACTGATTTCTTCGACAAATCGGCTCCATGTAGTGAGAATTTCCTCGTGGTTGTCAAACCAAGTCAGAGCCGTGCCAGCAAGGAAGAAAACGACATTGTACAGGCGGGCGGTAGAGTCCCAACGGTTGTACTTGCTGCACCATTCATAATGCCGAAGCCATTCTTCAACGTCCTCTTCGGTCTCGCCGTGGAACGTACGCGACTCTCGCTGATGGAGCAAGGCCGTCTCTTGGTCAGGTCGCTGTACCCGAGTCTGCGTTGCTTGCGTGGTAGGCATTGGGAGGAACAGTTGAGGCGAGAAAGGTGGCAAACCTGCTACACGGCGGCTGCGACGAGGTACCGGCGCATCCTGGACGTATTGACCCAGCACCTCCACCAAATGTAGCGGATGAAATGGCTTTAATACAGGTGAAAGCTCGGTGGATGGAAGCTGGTCGCCGACGGCCCAGAGTCTAGATCAGACTGCGCGCGCCTCTCTCCTCTTCTTCCTCGAACTCCGCGGCGTAACAATATATATATATATATATATATATATATATATATATATATATATATATATATATATATATATATATAAAATTAACATGCAGAAAACCAAGGTAATGTTCAACAGTCTAGCAAGGGAAGAACAGTTCGCAATTGGCAGTGAGAGCCTGGAAGTTGTGAAGGAATACATCTACTTAACGCAGCTGGTGACAACTGATCCGGATCACGAGAGGGAGATAACTAGAAGGATAAGAATGGGGTGGAGCGCATATGGCAGGTTCTCGCAGATCATGAGTGGTAGTTTACCAATTTCCCTCAAGAGAAAAGTGCTCAACAGCTTTATCTTACCGGCACTCACCTACGGGGCAGAAACGTGGAGGCTAACGAAAAGAGTTCAGCGTCAGTTAAGGACAACGCAGCGAGTCATGGAAATAAAAATGATAGGTGTAACGTTAAGAGACCGGAAGCGGGCAGAGTGGGTGAGGGAACAAACGCGGGTTAATGATATCCTAGTCGAAATCAAGAGAAAGAAATGGGCTTGGGCAGGGCATGTAATGTGAAGGCAAGATAACCGCTGGTCCATAAGGTAACGGAGTGGATTCCAAGAGAAAGTAAGCGTAGCAGGGGGCGGCAGAAGGTTAGGTGGGCGGATGAGATTAAGAAGTTTTCCGGCAAAGGGTGGATGCAGCTGGCAAAGGACCGGGTTAATTGGAGAGACATGGGAGAGTCCTTTCACCTGCAGTTGGTGTAGTGAGGCTGATGATATATATATATATATATATATATATATATATATATATATAAATATATATATATATATATATATATATCAAAAGTGATTTCTTGGCAGCTGATTGAACAATGTATTATAATGTCACCAGAAATCGAAAAACAACCGGATTTACGGAACGGCGTTTTGGCTGGAGGACCAAAAAAGGGTGGTCCCTCAGCCGAAACGTCGTCAATTAAATCTTGTTACGTTGTTCAATTTCTGGTGACTTTATATATATATATATATATATATATATATATATATATATATATATATATATATATATATATATATATATATATATATACAACAAACACAAAACCTCTTCAAAATCTCCCAGAAATATCCCATCACGACATTTGGAATGTCCCCAGGAGGTTCTCATTTTTCCCGAAGACGTCCAAAAAACGTGCCCACAACTAGCCGTGTGGGCTGAGTTCTGAGTCTGAGTTCTGAGTCCCAGGGACAGCCCCAAAAGGTTAATGCTAGATTTCTCGGCTCTGGCTCAATAGAATTATTTCTTCTTTTTCATGCAGACCTCAGGCATGCAAGCGCACATATGTGGCAAATTTCAGGCACATTGTTACGTTACAGGTGGTGTAATATATCTGTCAACTCGCGTGAATGCTTGCTGGCTAGGCCATTCAGACTTACCTGTTTACATGAAATGTGCTTTAACAAGGTGAAAATGTCGGCTTGTTGGTGCATGATCTTGTGACTGGAGCAGCACAGCACGAGACGAAGAGAGAGGCGGGACACGACGCTGAATAACAAACAAATTTTTAATGCACGTTCGTCGAATAGATCCTGTCATCATCAAGTTCGAGGAAGTTTTGACGCCCAGAGCAGTCGGCTGAAAGCAACAGTTTACACGACGAGACTGCTATCCAGTGTCGCAGAAGGGATTCTGCAAGCGTTTAGAGGCAGAAAATATGTCACAACCACATCAGAAGAAAGAAAGCCGTACGCTGTCATTCCTTGATGAATGGAATTTCCCACAGTCTCAACAAGGTAGGCGCAAAAGCTGGTGTAGAAATGCTCATGTCAGCACCCAAAAAACTAAGAAGCATGTGCGCCAAAGTCAACAGCGAGCAAAGAAAAATCAATGCAAGAAAAAGCACCGGAAAAAAGTGAAATGTGTGAAAAGCGGGGTTTAGGAATTACCTCTGTCATGCGGACGCACCTACATTGGTCAAACAGGGCACTGTTTGAATGAATGGCTTCGAGAGCACAAAATATCTCTAAAGGGCACCATCAGTAGTGAATTAGCAAAACACTGCAGAGATCATGAATGCGCTCAGCAGCTTATCAACACAATGGTCATCCCGTCGTATTTTAATCAACGGACCAGGGAAGAAGCCTTCAACATCAGGCAAAAGAGCGACGTATATGCGTGAGCATACTTTAGATAGTGTTTCGTGACAGCGAAATTGATTATCTGCGTGCGTTGTCCTTATTTTTTACTATGTGTACATCTTATGCGTTTGTCATGCTTCTGTCCTTTCCTTATTACACGTGCGAGATGTATATCTTCGATCGAACGTGGATTAAAAATCTGGTTGTTAGTCAGCGTTGATTCCCGCCTCTCTCTTCTTTGTTTCGTGCTGCGCTGCTCGCGCCACAAGAACATGAAATGTGCTAGAATTTTACACACAAAGAAAATATGAGTTCAAAAAGTCGCCCGATCCCGCCCATATAACAAGAAATAGCAGCGCAATACAGACGTAATTTCAGTTTATTAGATGTTCTCTTTGCATTTAAATGAATACAAACAGGATACGCATATGTATGCACCATTTAACACATAATGTATGGAGCACTACGACACCAGCAAATAATTATAATGGCCAAAATTTTCTCTTGCTCTGAGAAATCTGAAAAAAATGAAGCAGTAAAAACATAAGACAGGCTGAAAGTTGATGCACCTTAAGCAAACATATTAAAGGGTACAAAATCGTATATGCACACGCACAACCAAAAGCATGTAAAGAGCAACCTGGGTGCCAAAAGAAAAGACGATATGGGCGTACGATGCAGATACGCGGTTTCAGGTTACGAATATTTATCAGGGTGAAACCTTCCTCTCGCTTTGCCTCTCGCAAGAGCCTCGGAGTAATCTTGAGCGTGTTATCAAAACAGGAAATCAAATTAATTCTACGAGGCGAAAATAAAAAAAGAGCATAAACCACATACCTTGACGACGTTAACAACAGAAACCCGGGGAAAAATAAAATGCTGCAAATATATATATATATATATATATATATATATATATATATATATATATATATATGGGCATGTTCATATAAGAACGGTAATCGAGGTCCCATGACCATTTCTTGTTTTCAATTAAATTTTTATATGTGATGGGTAAATGTGTCCACACAAAGGAATGAACCTTAGTTTTGCAAGCAACTTCGTAGTTTTCTCTGAAAAATTGTATGTCACAAGAGCTGGAGAATGTCGTTTTTGCCACTTCGCAAAGTTACAAGTTTGGAGCATCACTGCATGCACAATTAGTTGTTTCCGCGCATAAGTATTTTTTCAGTACTTCATTACAACTTGTACTATACGAACAAATAACAAAATGTCTTCTTGCTGTGTCAATCTTCTGAGTAAAAATCGCAAACTTCGCTTCCGGAGCTGTGCGGTGCCAAAAAGGCACTTTTCAGGGCAGCCTTAAGGCAAGATGCGTAAAGATCTCCCGACTGAATCTTTTTCTCTGTATTTTTCAGCTACTTTCAATCACTTCAGGCAAGTTTTGTAGCTCTACACTTGACCTATATTTTTCAATGTGGCCTCAAAATTGGCAGAAGTTCAAAAACGTCAAAAAAGTGATAACTTTAACTTGAATTTAAAAAAAAACATCATCATCGCATTTTACTAAAATTTGCCCTAATAATACTCAATACTTCATAATTTTAAGCCATGAAAAAAGTATTGCATTATATTGTTTTAAAGTATGAAAATAAATACAAAACGGACTTCATGTTTTCAATTCCTACGACTGCTTAGTACTCCCTCTTAGCATGCGCGATCGTCAGCAGCTGATTTTAGTATTGGTTTTTTGTAAGTACATTTTAAACGCTACAGTTGCTGAGTTCATTAGTGTAATTTGTAAGCGTTTTTTTTCTATTACAATCAAAGGTCTAAAGCTCCTACTCGCTTTCGTACTGTTCTAACGAAAAAGCTCCGTGTCGGAAAAAGGCTCCGTGTCGGAAAAAGACTCCTTGTCGGAAAAAGATTGTGTCGGAAAGACTCCGCGTCGAAGAAAAACTCCGTGTCGGAAAAAAACACCGTGCCGCAAAAAGACTCCGTGCCGGAAAGACTCCGTGCTGGGAAAAGACTCCGTGCTGGAAAAAGACTCCGTGTCGGGTAAAGACTCCGTGCCGGAAAAAAACACCGTGCCGCAAAAAGACTCCGTGCCGGAAAAAGACTCCGTGCTGGGAAAAGACTCCGTGCTGGAAAAAGACTCCGTGTCGGGTAAAGACTCCGTGCCGGGGAAAGACTCCGTGCCGGGAAAAGACTCCGCGCCGGGAAAAGACTCCGTGTTGGAAAAAGACTCCGTATTTGAAAAAGACTCCGTGTTGGAAAAAGACTCCGTGTTGGAAAAAGACCGTGTTGGAAAAAGACTCCGTGTTGGAAAAAGACTCCGTGTCGGAAAAAGACCCCGTGTCGGAAAAACCTCCGTGTCGGAAAAAAACGTCCGTGTCGGAAAAAAACCTCCGTGTCGGAAAAAAACCTCCGTGTCTGTAAAACACTCCGTGTCGGAAAAACACTCCGCGTCGGAAAAAACTCCGTGTCGAAAAAAGACCCCGCGTCGAAAAAGACACCGCGTCGGAAAAGACGCCGCGTCGGAAAAAGATTCCGTGTCGGAAAAAGAGTGTGTAGGAAAAAAACTCCGTGTCAGGAAGACTCCGTTTCGGAAAAGACTCCGTGTTGAGAGACTCCGTGTTGGAAAAAGACTCAGTGTTAGAAAAAGACTCCGTGTTGGAAAAAGACTCCCTGTTGAAAAAAGACTCCGTGCTGGAAAAAGACTCCGTGTTGGAAAAAGACTCCGTGCCGGGTAAAGACTCCGTGCCGGGAAAAGACTCCGTGCCGGGAAAAGACTCCGCGCAGGGAAAAGACTCCGTGTAGGAAAAAGACTCCGTATTTGAAAAAGACTCCGTGTTGGAAAAAGACTCCGTGTTGGAAAAAGACCGTGTTGGAAAAAGACTCCGTGTTGGAAAAAGACTCCGTGTCGGAAAAAGACTCCGTGTAGGAAAAAGACCCCGTGTCGGAAAAACCTCCGTGTCGGAAAAAAACCTCCGTGTCTGTAAAACACTCCGTGTCGGTAAAACACTCCGCGTCGGAAAAAACTCCGTGTCGAAAAAAGACCCCGCGTCGAAAAAGACACCGCGTCGGAAAAGACGCCGCGTCGGAAAAAGACTCCGTGTCGGAAAAAGAGTCTGTAGGAAAAAAAACTCCGTGTCAGGAAGACTCCGTTTCGGAAAAGACTCCGTGTTGAAAGAGACTCCGTACCGGAAAAAGACTCCGTGTCGGAAAAAACCTCCGTGTCGGAAAAAAACCTCCGTGTCTGTAAAACACTCCGTGTCGGTAAAACACTCCGCGTCGGAAAAAACTCTGTGTCGAAAAAAGACCCCGCGTCGAAAAAGACACCGCGTCGGAAAAGACGCCGCGTCGGAAAAAGACTCCGTGTCGGAAAAAGAGTCTGTAGGAAAAAAAACTCCCTGTCAGGAAGACTCCGTTTCGGAAAAGACTCCGTGTTGAAAGAGACTCCGTGTTGGAAAAAGACTCCATGTTGGAAAAAGACTCCGTGTTGGAAAGACTCCATGTTGGAAAAAGATTCCGTGTTGGAAAAAGACTCCCTGTTGAAAAAAGACTCCGTGCTGGAAAAAGACTCCGTGTTGGAAAAAGACTCCCTGTTGGAAAAAGACCCCGTGTTGGAAAAAGACTCCGTATTTGAAAAAGACTCCGTGTTGGAAAAAGACTCCGTGTTGGAAAAAGACTCCGTGTTGGAAAAATACTCCGTGTTGGAAAAAGACTCCGTTCGGCAAAAGACTCCGTGTCGGAAAAAGACTCCGTGTAGGAAAAAGACTCCGTGCCGGAAAAACCTCCGTGTCGGAAAAAGACTCCGTGTCGGAAAAAACTCCGTTTCCAAAAAACTCCGTGTCGGAAAGACTCCGTGTCGGAAAAGACTCCGTGTCGGAAAAGACTCCCTGTCGGAAAAGACTCCGTGTCTTAATAGACTCCGTGAGGAAGAGACTCCGTGTCGGAAGAGACAACGTGTCGGAAGAGATTCTGTGTCGGAAAAAGACTCCGTGTTGGAAAAAGCTCCGTGTCGGAAAAAGACTCCATGTCGGAAAAAGACTCCGTGTTGGAAAAAACTCCGTGTCGGAAAAAATCTCCGTGTCGGAAAAAGACTTCGTTCTGGGGAAAGACTCCGTGCTGGGAAAACTACTTGCTGGGAAAAGACTCCGTGCTGGGAAAGACACCGTGTCGGAAAAAGACTCCGCGTCGGAAAAAGACTCCGCGTCGAAAAATCACTCCGCGTCGGAAAAAACTCCGTGTCGAAAAAAGACCCCGCGTCGAAAAAGACACCGCATCGGAAAAGACACCGCGTCGGAAAAAGACTCCGTGTCGGAAAAAGAGTCCGTGTCGGAAAAAACTCCGTGTCGGGAAAAGACTCCGTTTCGGAAAAGACTCCGTGTCGGAAAAGACTCCGTGTCCGAAAAGACTCCGTGTCGGAAAAGACTCCGTGTCGGAAGAAGACTCCGTGTCGGAAGAAGACTCCGCGTCGGAAAGACTCCGCGTCGGAAAAACACTCCGTGTCGGAAAAAAACTCCGTGTCGGAAAAAAGCTGCGTGTCGGAAAAAAACCTCCGTGTCGGAAAAAACCTCCGTGTCGGAAAAAAACTCCGTGTCGGGAAAAAAAACTCCGTGTCGGAAAAACCTCCGTGTCGGAAAAGACTCCGTGTCGGAAGAGACTCCGAACCGGAAAAAGACTCCGTGTCGGAAAAAGATTCCGTGTCGAAAAAAGACTCCGTGTTGGAAAAAGACTTCGTGTTGGAAAAAGACCGTGTCGAAAAAAGACTCCGTGTTGGAAAAATACTCCGTGTTGGAAAAAGACTCCGTGTTGGAAAAAGACTCCGTGTTGGGTAAAGACTCCGTGTTGGAAAAAGACTCCGTGTTGGGTAAAGACTCCGTGTTGGAAAAAGACTCCGTGTTGGAAAAAGACTCCGTGTTAAAAAAAGACTCCGTGTTGGAAAAAGACTCCGTGTTGGAAAAAGACTCCGTGTTGTAAAAAGACTCCGTGTTGGAAAAAGACTCCGTGTTGGAAAAAGACTCCGCGGTGGAAAAAGACTCCGTGTTGGATAAAGAGTCCGTGTTGGAAAGACTCCGTGTTGGAAAAAGACTCCGTGTTGGAAAAACTCCGTGTCGGGAAAAAACTTCTGTGTCGGAAAAAACCTCCGTGTCGGAAAAACACTCCGTGTAGGGAAAAAACCTCCGTGTCGGGAAAAGACTCCGTTTCGGAAAAGACTGTGTCGGAAAAGACTCCGTGTCGCAAAATACTCCCTGTCGGAAAAGACTCCGTGTCTTAATAGACTCCGTGAGGAAGAGACTCCGTGTGGGAAGAGACAACGTGTCGGAAGAGATTCCGTGTCGGAAAAAGACTCCGTGTTGGAAAAAGCTCCGTGTCGGAAAAAGACTCCATGTCGGAAAAAGGCTCCGTGTTTGAAAAAAACCCCGTGTCGGAAAAAATCTCCGTGTCGGAAAAAGACTTCGTTCTGGGGAAAGACTCCGTGCTGGGAAAACTACTCTCTGGGAAAAGACTCCGTGCTGGGAAATGACTCCGTGCTGGGAAAGACACCATGTCGGAAAAACACTCCGCGTCGGAAAAAGACTCCGCGTCGGAAAAAACTCCATGTCGTAAAAAGACTACGTGTCGGAAAAACACTCCGTGTCGAAAAATCACTCCGCGTCGGAAAAAACTCCGTGTCGAAAAAAGACCCCGCGTCGAAAAAGACACCGCGTCGGAAAAGACACCGCGTCGGAAAAAGACTCCGTGTCGGAAAAAGAGTCCGTGTCGGAAAAAACTCCGTGTCGGGAAAAGACTCCGTTTCGGAAAAGACTCCGTGTCAGAAAAGACTCCGTGTCCGAAAAGACTCCGTGTCGGAAAAGACTCCGTGTCGGAAGAAGACTCCGTGTCGAAAGAAGACTCCGCGTCGGAGACTCCGCGTCGGAAAAACACTCCGTGTCGGAAAAAAACTCCGTGTCGGAAAAAAGCTGCGTGTCGGAAAAAAACCCCCGTGTTGGAAAAGACTCCGTGTTGGAAAAAGACTCCGTGTTAAAAAAAGACCGTGTTGGAAAAAGACTCCGTGTTGGAAAAAGACTCCGTGTTGTAAAAAGACTCCGTGTTGGAAAACGACTCCGTGTTGGAAAAAGACTCCGCGGTGGAAAAAGACTCCGTGTTGGATAAAGAGTCCGTGTTGGAAAGACTCCGTGTTGGAAAAAGACTCCGTGTTGGAAAAACTCGGCGTCGGAAAAAATCTCCGTGTCGGGAAAAGACTCTGTGCTGGGGAAAGACTCCGTGCTGGGAAAAGACTCCGTGCTGGAAAAAGACTCCGCGCCGGGAAAAGACTCCGTGTCGGAAAAAACTCCGTGTCGGAAAAAACTCCGTGTCGGAAAAAAACCTCCGTGTCGGAAAAAAACCTCCGTGTCGGGAAAAAACTTCTGTGTCGGAAAAAACCTCCGTGTCGGAAAAACACTCCGTGTAGGGAAAAAACCTCCGTGTCGGGAAAAGACTCCGTTTCGGAAAAGACTGTGTCGGAAAAGACTCCGTGTCGCAATATACTCCGTGTCGGAAAAGACTCCGTACCGGAAAAAGACTGTGTCGGAAAAACACTCCGTGTAGGGAAAAACCTCCGTGTTGGAAAAAGACTCCGTTTTGGAAAAAGACTCCGTGTTAGAAAAAGACCGTGTTGAAAAAAGACTCCGTGCTGGAAAAAGACTCCGTGTTGGAAAAAGATTCCGTGTTGGAAAAAGACTCCGTGCAGGGAAAAGACTCCGTGCTGGGAAAAGACTCCGTGTTGGAAAAAGGCTCCGCGTCGGAAAAAGACTCCGTGTCGGAAAAAGAGTGTGTAGAAAAAAAACTCCGTGTCAGGAAGACTCCGTTTCGGAAAAGACTCCTTGTTGAAAGAGACTCCGTACCGGAAAAAGACTCCGTGTCGGAAAATGACTCCGTGTTGGAAAAAGACTCCATGTTGGAAAAAGACTCCGTGTTGGAAAAAGACTCCATGTTGGAAAAAGATTCCGTGTTGGAAAAAGACTCCCTGTTGAAAAAAGACTCCGTGCTGGAAAAAGACTCCGTGTTGTAAAAAGACTCCGTGTCGTAAAAGACTCCCTGTCGGAAAAGACTCCGTGTCTTAATAGATCCGTGAGGAAGAGACTCCGTGTCGGAACAGACAACGTGTCGGAAGAGATTCCGTGTCGGAAAAAGACTCCGTATTGGAAAAAGCTCCGTGTCGGAAAAGACTCCATGTCGGAAAAAAACTCCGTGTCGGAAAAAAGCTGCGTGTCGGAAAAAACCCCCGTGTTGGAAAAAGACTCCGTGTTGGAAAAACACTCCGTGTTAAAAAAAGACCGTGTTGGAAAAAGACTCCGTGTTGTAAAAAGACTCCGTGTTGGAAAAAGACTCCGTGTTGGAAAAAGACTCCGCGGTGGAAAAAGACTCCGTGTTGGATAAAGACTCCGTGTTGGAAAAACTCCGTGTCGGAAAAAATTTCCGTGTCGGGAAAAGACTCTGTGGTGGGGATAGACTCCGTGCTGGGAAAAGACTCCGTACCGGAAAAAGACTGTGTCGGAAAAACACTCCGTGTAGGGAAAAACCTCCGTGTTGGAAAAAGACTCTGTTTTGGAAAAAGACTCCGTGTTAGAAAAAGACCGTGTTGAAAAAAGACTCCGTGCTGGAAAAAGACTCCGTGTTGGAAAAAGACTCCGTGCAGGGAAAAGACTCCGTGCTGGGAAAAGACTCCGTGTTGGAAAAAGGCTCCGCGTCGGAAAAAGACTCCGTGTCGGAAAAAGAGTGTGTAGAAAAAAAAACTCCGTGTCAGGAAGACTCCGTTTCGGAAAAGACTCCTTGTTGAAAGAGACTCCGTACCGGAAAAAGACTCCGTGTCGGAAAAAGAATCCGTGTTGGAAAAAGACTTCATGTTGGAAAAAGACTCCGTGTTGGAAAAAGACTCCATGTTGGAAAAAGATTCCGTGTTGGAAAAAGACTCCCTGTTGAAAAAAGACTCCGTGCTGGAAAAAGACTCCGTGTTGGAAAAAGACTCCGTGTCGCAAAAGACTCCCTGCCGGAAAAGACTCCGTGTCTTAATAGACTCCGTGAGGAAGAGACTCCGTGTCGGAAGAGACAACGTGTCGGAAGAGATTCCGTGTCGGAAAAAGACTCCGTGTTGGAAAAAGCTCCGTGTCGGAAAAAGACTCCATGTCGGAAAAAGACTCCGTGTTGGAAAAAAACTCCGTGTCGGAAAAAATCTCCGTGTCGGAAAAAGACTTCGTTCTGGGGAAAGACTCCGTGCTGGGAAAACTACTTGCTGGGAAAAGACTCCGTGCTGGGAAATGACTCCGTGCTGGGAAAGACACCGTGTCAGAAAAAGACTCCGCGTCGGAAAAAGACTCCGTGTCGGAAAAACACTCCGTGTCGAAAAATCACTCCGCGTCGGAAAAAAATCCGTGTCGAAAAAAGACCCCGCGTCGAAAAAGACACCGCGTCGGAAAACGACTCCGTGTCGGAAAAAGAGTCCGTGTCGGAAAAAACTCCGTGTCGGGAAAAGACTCCGTGTCCGAAAAGACTCCGTTCGGAAAAGACTCCGTGTCGGAAGAAGACTCCGTGTCGGAAGAAGACTCCGTGTCGGAAGAAGACTCCGCGTCGGAAAGACTCCGCGTCGGAAAAACACTCCGTGTCGGAAAAAAACTCCGTGTCAGAAAAAAGCTGCGTGTCGGAAAAAAACCTCCGTGTCGGAAAAAACATCCGTGTCGGTAAAAAACGCCGTGTCGGGAAAAAAAACTCCGTGTCGGAAAAAACCTCCGTGTCGGAAAAGACTCCGTGTCGGAAGAGACTCCGAACCGGAAAAAGACTCCGTGTCGGAAAATGATTCCGTGTCGAAAAAAGACTCCGTGTTGGAAAAAGGCTTCGTGTTGGAAAAAGACCCTGTCGAAAAAAGACTCCGTGTTGGAAAAATACTCCGTGTTGGAAAAAGACTCCGTGTTGGAAAAAGACTCCGCGGTGGAAAAAGACTCCGTGTTGGATAAAGAGTCCGTGTTGGAAAGACTCCGTGTTGGAAAAAGACTCCGTGTTGGAAAAACTCCGTGTCGGAAAAAATCTCCGTGTCGGGAAAAGACTCCGTGCTGGGGAAAGACTCCGTGCTGGGAAGACTACTTGCTGGGAAAAGACTCAGCGCCGGGAAAAGACTCCGTGTCGGAAAAAAACCTCCGTGTCGGGAAAAAACTTCTTTGTCGGAAAAAACCTCCGTGTCGGAAAAACACTCCGTGTAGATAAGAACCTCCGTGTTGGAAAAAGACTCCGTGTTGGAAAAAGACTCCGTGTTAGAAAAAGACCGTGTTGAAAAAAGACTCCGTGCTGGAAAAAGACTCCGTGTTGGAAAAAGACTCCGTGTTGGAAAAAGACTCCGTGCAGGGAAAAGACTCCGTGCTGGGAAAAGGCTCCGTGTTGGAAAAAGGCTCCGCGTCGGAAAAAGACTCCGTGTCGGAAAAAGAATGTGTAGGAAAAAAAAACTCCGTGTCAGGAAGACTCCGTTTCGGAAAAGACAGTGTTGAAAGAGACTCCGTACCGGAAAAAAGACTCCGTGTCGGAAAAAGACTCCGTGTTGGAAAAAGACTCCATTTTGGAAAAAGACTCCGTGTTGGAAAAAGACTCCATGTTGGAAAAAGATTCCGTGTTGGAAAAAGACTCCCTGTTGAAAAAAGACTCCGTGCAGGAAAAAGACTCCGTGTTGGAAAAAGACTCCGTGTTGGAAAAAGACCCCGTGTTGGAAAAAGACTCCGTATTTGAAAAAGACTCCGTGTTGGAAAAAGACTCCGTGTTGGAAAAAGACTCCGTGTTGGAAAAATACTCCGTGTTAGAAAAAGACTCCGTGGCGGAAAAAGACTCCGTGTCGGAAAAACACTCCGTGTAGGAAAAAGACTCCGTGTCGGAAAAAACTCCTTGTCGGAAAAAACTCCGTTTTCAAAAAACTCCGTGTCGGAAAGACTCCGTGTCGGAAAAGACTCCCTGTCGGAAAAGACTCCGTGTCTTAATAGACTCCGTGAGGAAGAGACTCCGTGTCGGAAGAGACAACGTGTCGGAAGAGATTCCGTGTCGGAAAAAGACTCCGTGTTGGAAAAAGCTCCGTGTCGGAAAAAGACTCCATGTCGGAAAAAGACTCCCTGTTGGAAAAAAACTCCGTGTCGGAAAAAATCTCCGTGTCGGAAAAAGACTTCGTTCTGGGGAAAGACAACGTGCTGGGAAAACTACTTGCTGGGAAAAGACTCCGTGCTGGGAAAAGACTCCGGGCTGGGAAAAGACTCCGTGCTGGGAAAGACACCGTGTCGGAAAAAGACTCCGCGTTGGAAAAAGACCGCGTCGGAAAAACTCCATGTCAGAAAAAGACTCCGTGTCGGAAAAATCCTCTGTGTCGGAAAAACCTCCGTGTCGGAAAAATACTCCGTGTCGAAAAATCACTCCGCGTCGGAAAAAACTCCGTGTCGAAAAAAGACCCCGCGTCGAAAAAGACACCGCGTCGGAAAAGACACCGCGTCGGAAAAAGACTCCGTGTCGGAAAAAGAGTCCGTGTCGGAAAAAAACTCCGTGTCGGGTAAAGGCTCCATTTCGGGAAAGACTCCGATTCGGAAAAAACTTCCGTGTCGGAAAAAACCTCCGTGTCGGAAAAACACTCCGTGTCGAAAAATCACTCCGCGTCGGAAAAAACTCCGTGTCGAAAAAAGACCCCGCGTCGAAAAAGACACCGCGTCGGAAAAGACACCGCGTCGGAAAAAGACTCCGTGTCGGAATAAGAGTCCGTGTCGCAAAAAAACTCCGTGTCGGAAAAACACTCCGTGTCGAAAAATCACTCCGCGTCGGAAAAAACTCCGTGTCGAAAAAAGACCCCGCGTCGAAAAAGACACCGCGTCGGAAAAGACACCGCGTCGGAAAAAGACTCCGTGTCGGGAAAAGACTCTGTGCTGGGGAAAGACTCCGTGCTGGGAAAAGACTCCGTGCTGGAAAAAGACTCCGCGCCGGGAAAAGACTCCGTGTCGGAAAAAACTCCGTGTCGGAAAAAACTCCGTGTCGGAAAAAAACCTCCGTGTCGGAAAAAAACCTCCGTGTCGGGAAAAAACTTCTGTGTCGGAAAAAACCTCCGTGTCGGAAAAACACTCCGTGTAGGGAAAAAACCTCCGTGTCGGGAAAAGACTCCGTTTCGGAAAAGACTGTGTCGGAAAAGACTCCGTGTCGCAATATACTCCGTGTCGGAAAAGACTCCGTACCGGTAAAAGACTGTGTCGGAAAAACACTCCGTGTAGGGAAAAACCTCCGTGTTGGAAAAAGACTCCGTTTTGGAAAAAGACTCCGTGTTAGAAAAAGACCGTGTTGAAAAAAGACTCCGTGCTGGAAAAAGACTCCGTGTTGGAAAAAGACTCCGTGTTGGAAAAAGACTCCGTGCAGGGAAAAGACTCCGTGTTGGAAAAAGGCTCCGCGTCGGAAAAAGACTCCGTGTCGGAAAAAGAGTGTGTAGAAAAAAAACTCCGTGTCAGGAAGACTCCGTTTCGGAAAAGACTCCTTGTTGAAAGAGACTCCGTACCGGAAAAAGACTCCGTGTCGGAAAATGACTCCGTGTTGGAAAAAGACTCCATGTTGGAAAAAGACTCCGTGTTGGAAAAAGACTCCATGTTGGAAAAAGATTCCGTGTTGGAAAAAGACTCCCTGTTGAAAAAAGACTCCGTGCTGGAAAAAGACTCCGTGTTGGAAAAAGACTCCGTGTCGTAAAAGACTCCCTGTCGGAAAAGACTCCGTGTCTTAATAGATCCGTGAGGAAGAGACTCCGTGTCGGAAGAGACAACGTGTCGGAAGAGATTCCGTGTCGGAAAAAGACTCCGTGTTGGAAAAAGCTCCGTGTCGGAAAAGACTCCATGTCGGAAAAAAACTCCGTGTCGGAAAAAAGCTGCGTGTCGGAAAAAAACCCCCGTGTTGGAAAAAGACTCCGTGTTGTAAAAAGACTCCGTGTTGGAAAAAGACTCCGTGTTGGAAAAAGACTCCGCGGTGGAAAAAGACTCCGTGTTGGATAAAGAGTCCGTGTTGGAAAGACTCCGTGTTGGAAAAAGACTCCGTGTTGGAAAAACTCCGTGTCGGAAAAAACTCCTGTCGGAAAAACGTGTCGGGAAAAGACTCTGTGCTGGGGAAAGACTCCGTGCTGGGAAAAGACTCCGTACCGGAAAAAGACTGTGTCGGAAAAACACTCCGTGTAGGGAAAAACCTCCGTGTTGGAAAAAGACTCCGTTTTGGAAAAAGACTCCGTGTTAGAAAAAGACCGTGTTGAAAAAAGACTTCGTGCTGGAAAAAGACTCCGTGTTGGAAAAAGACTCCGTGTTGGAAAAAGACTCCGTGCAGGGAAAAGACTCCGTGCTGGGAAAAGACTCCGTGTTGGAAAAAGGCTCCGCGTCGGAAAAAGACTCCGTGTCGGAAAAAGAGTGTGTAGAAAAAAAACTCCGTGTCAGGAAGACTCCGTTTCGGAAAAGACTCCTTGTTGAAAGAGACTCCGTACCGGAAAAAGACTCCGTGTCAGAAAAAGACTCCGTGTTGGAAAAAGACTTCATGTTGGAAAAAGACTCCGTGTTGGAAAAAGACTCCATGTTGGAAAAAGATTCCGTGTTGGAAAAAGACTCCCTGTTGAAAAAAGACTCCGTGCTGGAAAAAGACTCCGTGTTGGAAAAAGACTCCGTGTCGCAAAAGACTCCCTGCCGGAAAAGACTCCGTGTCTTAATAGACTCCGTGAGGAAGAGACTCCGTGTCGGAAGAGACAACGTGTCGGAAGAGATTCCGTGTCGGAAAAAGACTCCGTGTTGGAAAAAGCTCCGTGTCGGAAAAAGACTCCATGTCGGAAAAAGACTCCGTGTTGGAAAAAAACTCCGTGTCGGAAAAAATCTCCGTGTCGGAAAAAGACTTCGTTCTGGGGAAAGACTCCGTGCTGGGAAAACTACTTGCTGGGAAAAGACTCCGTGCTGGGAAATGACTCCGTGCTGGGAAAGACACCGTGTCGGAAAAAGACTCCGCGTCGGAAAAAGACTCCGTGTCGGAAAAACACTCCGTGTCGAAAAATCACTCCGCGTCGGAAAAAAATCCGTGTCGAAAAAAGACCCCGCGTCGAAAAAGACACCGCGTCGGAAAAGACACCGCGTCGGAAAAAGACTCCGTGTCGGAAAAAGAGTCCGTGTCGGAAAAAACTCCGTGTCGGGAAAAGACTCCGTGTCCGAAAAGACTCCGTTCGGAAAAGACTCCGTGTCGGAAGAAGACTCCGTGTCGGAAGAAGACTCCGTGTCGGAAGAAGACTCCGCGTCGGAAAGACTCCGCGTCGGAAAAACACTCCGTGTCGGAAAAAAACTCCGTGTCTGAAAAAAGCTGCGTGTCGGAAAAAAAACCTCCGTGTCGGAAAAAAACATCCGTGTCGGTAAAAAACGCCGTGTCGGGAAAAAAAACTCCGTGTCGGAAAAAACCTCCGTGTCGGAAAAGACTCCGTGTCGGAAGAGACTCCGAACCGGAAAAAGACTCCGTGTCGGAAAAAGATTCCGTGTCGAAAAAAGACTCCGTGTTGGAAAAAGACTCCGCGGTGGAAAAAGACTCCGTGTTGGATAAAGAGTCCGTGTTGGAAAGACTCCGTGTTGGAAAAAGACTCCGTGTTGGAAAAACTCCGTGTCGGAAAAAATCTCCGTGTCGGGAAAAGACTCCGTGCTGGGGAAAGACTCCGTGCTGGGAAGACTACTTGCTGGGAAAAGACTCCGCGCCGGGAAAAGACTCCGTGTCGGAAAAAACTCCGTGTCGGAAAAAAACTCCGTGTCGGAAAAAACCTCCGTGTCGGAAAAAAACCTCCGTGTCGGGAAAAAACTTCTTTGTCGGAAAAAACCTCCGTGTCGGAAAAACACTCCGTGTAGGGAAAAACCTCCGTGTCGGGAAAAGACTCCGTGTCGGAAAAGACTGTGTCGGAAAAGACTCCGTACCGGAAAAAGACTGTGTCGGAAAAACACTCCGTGTAGGTAAGAACCTCCGTGTTGGAAAAAGACTCCGTGTTGGAAAAAGACTCCGTGTTAGAAAAAGACCGTGTTGAAAAAAGACTCCGTGCTGGAAAAAGACTCCGTGTTGGAAAAAGACTCCGTGTTGGAAAAAGACTCCGTGCAGGGAAAAGACTCCGTGCTGGGAAAAGACTCCGTGTTGGAAAAAGGCTCCGCGTCGGAAAAAGACTCCGTGTCGGAAAAAGAATGTGTAGGAAAAAAAAACTCCGTGTCAGGAAGACTCCGTTTCGGAAAAGACCGTGTTGAAAGAGACTCCGTACCGGAAAAAAGACTCCGTGTCGGAAAAAGACTCCGTGTTGGAAAAAGACTCCATTTTGGAAAAAGACTCCGTGCAGGAAAAAGACTCCGTGTTGGAAAAACACTCCGTGTTGGAAAAAGACCCCGTGTTGGAAAAAGACTCCGTATTTGAAAAAGACTCCGTGTTGGAAAAAGACTCCGTGTTGGAAAAAGACTGCGTGTTGGAAAAATACTCCGTGTTAGAAAAAGACTCCGTGGCGGAAAAAGACTCCGTGTCGGAAAAACACTCCGTGTAGGAAAAAGACTCCGTGTCGGAAAAAACTCCTTGTCGGAAAAAACTCCGTTTTCAAAAAACTCCGTGTCGGAAAGACTCCGTGTCGGAAAAGACTCCCTGTCGGAAAAGACTCCGTGTCTTAATAGACTCCGTGAGGAAGAGACTCCGTGTCGGAAGAGACAACGTGTCGGAAGAGATTCCGTGTCGGAAAAAGACTCCGTGTTGGAAAAAGCTCCGTGGCGGAAAAAGACTCCATGTCGGAAAAAGACTCCCTGTTGGAAAAAAACTCCGTGTCGGAAAAAATCTCCGTGTCGGAAAAAGACTTCGTTCTGGGGAAAGACAACGTGCTGGGAAAACTACTAGCTGGGAAAAGACTCCGTGCTGGGAAAAGACTCCGGGCTGGGAAAAGACTCCGTGCTGGGAAAGACACCGTGTCGGAAAAAGACTCCGCGTTGGAAAAAGACCGCGTCGGAAAAACTCCATGTCAGAAAAAGACTCCGTGTCGGAAAAATCCTCCGTGTCGGAAAAACCGCCGTGTCGGAAAAGACTGTGTCGGAAAAGACTCCGTGTCGCAATATACTCCGTGTCGGAAAAGACTCCGTACCGGTAAAAGACTGTGTCGGAAAAACACTCCGTGTAGGGAAAAACCTCCGTGTTGGAAAAAGACTCCGTTTTGGAAAAAGACTCCGTGTTAGAAAAAGACCGTGTTGAAAAAAGACTCCGTGCTGGAAAAAGACTCCGTGTTGGAAAAAGACTCCGTGTTGGAAAAAGACTCCGTGCAGGGAAAAGACTCCGTGTTGGAAAAAGGCTCCGCGTCGGAAAAAGACTCCGTGTCGGAAAAAGAGTGTGTAGAAAAAAAACTCCGTGTCAGGAAGACTCCGTTTCGGAAAAGACTCCTTGTTGAAAGAGACTCCGTACCGGAAAAAGACTCCGTGTCGGAAAATGACTCCGTGTTGGAAAAAGACTCCATGTTGGAAAAAGACTCCGTGTTGGAAAAAGACTCCATGTTGGAAAAAGATTCCGTGTTGGAAAAAGACTCCCTGTTGAAAAAAGACTCCGTGCTGGAAAAAGACTCCGTGTTGGAAAAAGACTCCGTGTCGTAAAAGACTCCCTGTCGGAAAAGACTCCGTGTCTTAATAGATCCGTGAGGAAGAGACTCCGTGTCGGAAGAGACAACGTGTCGGAAGAGATTCCGTGTCGGAAAAAGACTCCGTGTTGGAAAAAGCTCCGTGTCGGAAAAGACTCCATGTCGGAAAAAAACTCCGTGTCGGAAAAAAGCTGCGTGTCGGAAAAAAACCCCCGTGTTGGAAAAAGACTCCGTGTTGTAAAAAGACTCCGTGTTGGAAAAAGACTCCGTGTTGGAAAAAGACTCCGCGGTGGAAAAAGACTCCGTGTTGGATAAAGAGTCCGTGTTGGAAAGACTCCGTGTTGGAAAAAGACTCCGTGTTGGAAAAACTCCGTGTCGGAAAAAATTTCCGTGTCGGGAAAAGACTCTGTGCTGGGGAAAGACTCCGTGCTGGGAAAAGACTCCGTACCGGAAAAAGACTGTGTCGGAAAAACACTCCGTGTAGGGAAAAACCTCCGTGTTGGAAAAAGACTCCGTTTTGGAAAAAGACTCCGTGTTAGAAAAAGACCGTGTTGAAAAAAGACTTCGTGCTGGAAAAAGACTCCGTGTTGGAAAAAGACTCCGTGTTGGAAAAAGACTCCGTGCAGGGAAAAGACTCCGTGCTGGGAAAAGACTCCGTGTTGGAAAAAGGCTCCGCGTCGGAAAAAGACTCCGTGTCGGAAAAAGAGTGTGTAGAAAAAAAACTCCGTGTCAGGAAGACTCCGTTTCGGAAAAGACTCCTTGTTGAAAGAGACTCCGTACCGGAAAAAGACTCCGTGTCGGAAAAAGACTCCGTGTTGGAAAAAGACTCCATGTTGGAAAAAGACTCCGTGTTGGAAAAAGACTCCATGTTGGAAAAAGATTCCGTGTTGGAAAAAGACTCCCTGTTGAAAAAAGACTCCGTGCTGGAAAAAGACTCCGTGTTGGAAAAAGACTCCGTGTCGCAAAAGACTCCCTGCCGGAAAAGACTCCGTGTCTTAATAGACTCCGTGAGGAAGAGACTCCGTGTCGGAAGAGACAACGTGTCGGAAGAGATTCCGTGTCGGAAAAAGACTCCGTGTTGGAAAAAGCTCCGTGTCGGAAAAAGACTCCATGTCGGAAAAAGACTCCGTGTTGGAAAAAAACTCCGTGTCGGAAAAAATCTCCGTGTCGGAAAAAGACTTCGTTCTGGGGAAAGACTCCGTGCTGGGAAAACTACTTGCTGGGAAAAGACTCCGTGCTGGGAAATGACTCCGTGCTGGGAAAGACACCGTGTCGGAAAAAGACTCCGCGTCGGAAAAAGACTCCGTGTCGGAAAAACACTCCGTGTCGAAAAATCACTCCGCGTCGGAAAAAAATCCGTGTCGAAAAAAGACCCCGCGTCGAAAAAGACACCGCGTCGGAAAAGACACCGCGTCGGAAAAAGACTCCGTGTCGGAAAAAGAGTCCGTGTCGGAAAAAACTCCGTGTCGGGAAAAGACTCCGTGTCCGAAAAGACTCCGTTCGGAAAAGACTCCGTGTCGGAAGAAGACTCCGTGTCGGAAGAAGACTCCGTGTCGGAAGAAGACTCCGCGTCGGAAAGACTCCGCGTCGGAAAAACACTCCGTGTCGGAAAAAAACTCCGTGTCTGAAAAAAGCTGCGTGTCGGAAAAAAAACCTCCGTGTCGGAAAAAAACATCCGTGTCGGTAAAAAACGCCGTGTCGGGAAAAAAAACTCCGTGTCGGAAAAAACCTCCGTGTCGGAAAAGACTCCGTGTCGGAAGAGACTCCGAACCGGAAAAAGACTCCGTGTCGGAAAAAGATTCCGTGTCGAAAAAAGACTCCGTGTTGGAAAAAGACTCCGCGGTGGAAAAAGACTCCGTGTTGGATAAAGAGTCCGTGTTGGAAAGACTCCGTGTTGGAAAAAGACTCCGTGTTGGAAAAACTCCGTGTCGGAAAAAATCTCCGTGTCGGGAAAAGACTCCGTGCTGGGGAAAGACTCCGTGCTGGGAAGACTACTTGCTGGGAAAAGACTCCGCGCCGGGAAAAGACTCCGTGTCGGAAAAAACTCCGTGTCGGAAAAAAACTCCGTGTCGGAAAAAACCTCCGTGTCGGAAAAAAACCTCCGTGTCGGGAAAAAACTTCTTTGTCGGAAAAAACCTCCGTGTCGGAAAAACACTCCGTGTAGGGAAAAACCTCCGTGTCGGGAAAAGACTCCGTGTCGGAAAAGACTGTGTCGGAAAAGACTCCGTACCGGAAAAAGACTGTGTCGGAAAAACACTCCGTGTAGGTAAGAACCTCCGTGTTGGAAAAAGACTCCGTGTTGGAAAAAGACTCCGTGTTAGAAAAAGACCGTGTTGAAAAAAGACTCCGTGCTGGAAAAAGACTCCGTGTTGGAAAAAGACTCCGTGTTGGAAAAAGACTCCGTGCAGGGAAAAGACTCCGTGCTGGGAAAAGACTCCGTGTTGGAAAAAGGCTCCGCGTCGGAAAAAGACTCCGTGTCGGAAAAAGAATGTGTAGGAAAAAAAAACTCCGTGTCAGGAAGACTCCGTTTCGGAAAAGACCGTGTTGAAAGAGACTCCGTACCGGAAAAAAGACTCCGTGTCGGAAAAAGACTCCGTGTTGGAAAAAGACTCCATTTTGGAAAAAGACTCCGTGCAGGAAAAAGACTCCGTGTTGGAAAAACACTCCGTGTTGGAAAAAGACCCCGTGTTGGAAAAAGACTCCGTATTTGAAAAAGACTCCGTGTTGGAAAAAGACTCCGTGTTGGAAAAAGACTGCGTGTTGGAAAAATACTCCGTGTTAGAAAAAGACTCCGTGGCGGAAAAAGACTCCGTGTCGGAAAAACACTCCGTGTAGGAAAAAGACTCCGTGTCGGAAAAAACTCCTTGTCGGAAAAAACTCCGTTTTCAAAAAACTCCGTGTCGGAAAGACTCCGTGTCGGAAAAGACTCCCTGTCGGAAAAGACTCCGTGTCTTAATAGACTCCGTGAGGAAGAGACTCCGTGTCGGAAGAGACAACGTGTCGGAAGAGATTCCGTGTCGGAAAAAGACTCCGTGTTGGAAAAAGCTCCGTGTCGGAAAAAGACTCCATGTCGGAAAAAGACTCCCTGTTGGAAAAAAACTCCGTGTCGGAAAAAATCTCCGTGTCGGAAAAAGACTTCGTTCTGGGGAAAGACAACGTGCTGGGAAAACTACTTGCTGGGAAAAGACTCCGTGCTGGGAAAAGACTCCGGGCTGGGAAAAGACTCCGTGCTGGGAAAGACACCGTGTCGGAAAAAGACTCCGCGTTGGAAAAAGACCGCGTCGGAAAAACTCCATGTCAGAAAAAGACTCCGTGTCGGAAAAATCCTCCGTGTCGGAAAAACCGCCGTGTCGGAAAAATACTCCGTGTCGAAAAATCACTCCGCGTCGGAAAAAACTCCGTGTCGAAAAAAGACCCCGCGTCGAAAAAGACACCGCGTCGGAAAAGACACCGCGTCGGAAAAAGACTCCGTGTCGGAAAAAGAGTCCGTGTCGGAAAAAAACTCCGTGTCGGGTAAAGGCTCCATTTCGGGAAAGACTCCGATTCGGAAAAAACCTCCGTGTCGGAAAAAACCTCCGTGTCGGAAAAACACTCCGTGTCGAAAAATCACTCCGCGTCGGAAAAAACTCCGTGTCGAAAAAAGACCCCGCGTCGAAAAAGACACCGCGTCGGAAAAGACACCGCGTCGGAAAAAGACTCCGTGTCGAAAAGAGTCCGTGTCGGAAAAAAACTCCGTGTCGGGTAAAGGCTCCGTTTCGGGAAAGACTCCGTGTCGGAAAAGACTCCGTGTCGGAAAAGACTCCGTGTCGAAAGAGACTCCGTACCGGAAAAAGACTCCGTGCCGGAAAAAGATTCCGTGTCGAAAAAAGACTCCGTGCTGGAAAAAGACTCCGTGTTGTAAAAAGGCTCCGTGTTGTAAAAAGACTCCGTGTTGTAAAAAGACTCCGTGTTGGAAAAAGACTCCGTGCTGGGAAAAGACTCCGTGTTGGAAAAAGGCTCCGCGTCGGAAAAGACTCCGCGTCTTAAAAAGACTCCGTGCCGGGAAAAGACTCCATGCCGTGAAAAGACTCCGCGCCGGGAAAAGACTCCGTGCAGGGAAAAGACTCCGTGCCGGGAAAAGACTCCGTGCCGAGAAAAGACTCCGTGCCGGGAAAAGACTGTGCCGGGAAAAGGCTCCGTGCCGGGAAAAGACCCCGTGCTGGAAAAAGCCTCCGTGTTGGAAAACGACCTCGTGTTGGAAAAAGACTCCGTGTGGGGAAAAAACCTCCGTGTCGGGAAAAGACTCCGTTTCGGAAAAGACTGTGTCGGAAAAGACTCCGTGTCGCAAAATACTCCGTGTCGGAAAAGACTCCGTACCGGAAAAAGACTGTGTCGGAAAAACACTCCGTGTAGGGAAAAACCTCCGTGTTGGAAAAAGACTCCGTTTTGGAAAAAGACTCCGTGTTAGAAAAAGACCGTGTTGAAAAAAGACTCCGTGCTGGAAAAAGACTCCGTGTTGGAAAAAGACTCCGTGTTGGAAAAAGACTCCGTGCAGGGAAAAGACTCCGTGCTGGGAAAAGACTCCGTGTTGGAAAAAGGCTCCGCGTCGGAAAAAGACTCCGTGTCGGAAAAAGAGTGTGTAGAAAAAAAACTCCGTGTCAGGAAGACTCCGTTTCGGAAAAGACTCCTTGTTGAAAGAGACTCCGTACCGGAAAAAGACTCCGTGTCGGAAAAAGACTCCGTGTTGGAAAAAGACTCCATCTTGGAAAAAGACTCCGTGTTGGAAAAAGACTCCATGTTGGAAAAAGATTCCGTGTTGGAAAAAGACTCCCTGTTGAAAAAAGACTCCGTGCTGGAAAAAGACTCCGTGTTGGAAAAAGACTCCGTGTCGCAAAAGACTCCCTGTCGGAAAAGACTCCGTGTCTTAATAGACTCCGTGAGGAAGAGACTCCGTGTCGGAAGAGACAACGTGTCGGAAGAGATTCCGTGTCGGAAAAAGACTCCGTGTTGGAAAAAGCTCCGTGTCGGAAAAAGACTCCATGTCGGAAAAAAACTCCGTGTCGGAAAAAAGCTGCGTGTCGGAAAAAAACCCCCGTGTTGGAAAAAGACTCCGTGTTGGAAAAAGACTCCGTGTTAAAAAAAGACCGTGTTGGAAAAAGACTCCGTGTTGTAAAAAGACTCCGTGTTGTAAAAAGACTCCGTGTTGGAAAAAGACTCCGTGTTGGAAAAAGACTCCGCGGTGGAAAAAGACTCCGTGTTGGATAAAGAGTCCGTGTTGGAAAGACTCCGTGTTGGAAAAAGACTCCGTGTTGGAAAAACTCCGTGTCGGAAAAAATTTCCGTGTCGGGAAAAGACTCTGTGCTGGGGAAAGACTCCGTGCTGGGAAAAGACTCCGTACCGGAAAAAGACTGTGTCGGAAAAACACTCCGTGTAGGGAAAAACCTCCGTGTTGGAAATAGACTCCGTTTTGGAAAAAGACTCCGTGTTAGAAAAAGACCGTGTTCAAAAAAGACTCCGTGCTGGAAAAAGACTCCGTGTTGGAAAAAGACTCCGTGTTGGAAAAAGACTCCGTGCAGGGAAAAGACTCCGTGCTGGGAAAAGACTCCGTGTTGGAAAAAGGCTCCGCGTCGGAAAAAGACTCCGTGTCGGAAAAAGAGTGTGTAGAAAAAAAACTCCGTGTCAGGAAGACTCCGTTTCGGAAAAGACTCCTTGTTGAAAGAGACTCCGTACCGGAAAAAGACTCCGTGTCGGAAAAAGACTCCGTGTTGGAAAAAGACTCCATGTTGGAAAAAGACTCCGTGTTGGAAAAAGACTCCATGTTGGAAAAAGATTCCGTGTTGGAAAAAGACTCCCTGTTGAAAAAAGACTCCGTGCTGGAAAAAGACTCCGTGTTGGAAAAAGACTCCGTGTCGCAAAAGACTCCCTGTCGGAAAAGACTCCGTGTCTTAACAGACTCCGTGAGGAAGAGACTCCGTGTCGGAAGAGACAACGTGTCGGAAGAGATTCCGTGTCGGAAAAAGACTCCGGGTTGGAAAAAGCTCCGTGTCGGAAAAAGACTCCATGTCGGAAAAAGACTCCGTGTTGGAAAAAAACTCCGTGTCGGAAAAAATCTCCGTGTCGGAAAAAGACTTCGTTCTTGGAAAGACTCCGTGCTGGGAAAACTACTTGCTGGGAAAAGACTCCGTGCTGGGAAATGACTCCGTGCTGGGAAAGACACCGTGTCGGAAAAAGACTCCGCGTCGGAAAAAGACTCCGTCGTCTGGAAAAAGACTCCGTGTCGGAAAAACACTCCGTGTCGAAAAATCACTCCGCGTCGGAAAAAAATCCGTGTCGAAAAAAGACCCCGCTCGAAAAAGACACCGCGTCGGAAAAGACACCGCGTCGGAAAAAGACTCCGTGTCGGGAAAAGACTCCGTGTCCGAAAAGACTCCGTTCGGAAAAGACTCCGTGTCGGAAAAGACTCCGTGTCGGAAGAAGACTCCGTGTCGGAAGAAGACTCCGCGTCGGAAAGACTCCGCGTCGGAAAAACACTCCGTGTCGGAAAAACACTCCGTGTCGGAAAAAAGACTCCGTGTCGGAAAAAAGCTCCGTGTCGGAAAAAAACCTCCGTGTCGGAAAAAGATGCCGTGTCGGGAAAAAAAACTCCGTGTCGGAAAAAACCTCCGTGTCGGAAAAGACTCCGTGTCGGAAGAGACTCCGAACCGGAAAAAGACTCCGTGTCGGAAAAAGACTCCGTGTCGAAAAAAGACTCCGTGTTGGAAAAAGACTTCGTGTTGGAAAAAGACCCGTGTCGAAAAAAGACTCCGTGTTGGAAAAAGACTCCGTGTTGGAAAAAGACTCCGTGTTGGAAAAAGACTCCGCGGTGGAAAAAGACTCCGTGTTGGATAAAGAGTCCGTGTTGGAAAGACTCCGTGTTGGAAAAAGACTCCGTGTTGGAAAAACTGCGTGTCGGAAAAAATCTCCGTGTCGGGAAAAGACTCCGTGCTGGGGAAAGACTCCGTGCTGGGAAGACTACTTGCTGGGAAAAGACTCCGCGCCGGGAAAAACCTCCGTGTCGGAAAAACACTCCGTGTAGGGAAAAAACCTCCGTGTCGGGAAAAGACTCCGTTTCGGAAAAGACTGTGTCGGAAAAGACTCCGTGTCGCAAAATACTCCGTGTCGGAAAAGACTCCGTACCGGAAAAAGACTGTGTCGGAAAAACACTCCGTGTAGGTAAGAACCTCCGTGTTGGAAAAAGACTCCGTGTTGGAAAAAGACTCCGTGTTAGAAAAAGACCGTGTTGAAAAAAGACTCCGTGCTGGAAAAAGACTCTGTGTTGGAAAAAGACTCCGTGTTGGAAAAAGACTCCGTGCAGGGAAAAGACTCCGTGCTGGGAAAAGACTCCGTGTTGGAAAAAGGCTCCGCGTCGGAAAAAGACTCCGTGTCGGAAAAAGAGTGTGTAGGAAAAAAAACTCCGTGTCAGGAAGACTCCGTTTCGGAAAAGACCCGTGTTGAAAGAGACTCCGTACCGGAAAAAAGACTCCGTGTCGGAAAAAGACTCCGTGTTGGAAAAAGACTCCATTTTGGAAAAAGACTCCGTGTTGGAAAAAGACTCCATGTTGGAAAAAGATTCCGTGTTGGAAAAAGACTCCCTGTTGAAAAAAGACTCCGTGCAGGAAAAAGACTCCGTGTTGGAAAAAGACTCCGTGTTGGAAAAAGACCCCGTGTTGGAAAAAGACTCCGTATTTGAAAAAGACTCCGTGTTGGAAAAAGACTCCGTGTTGGAAAAAGACTCCGTGTTGGAAAAATACTCCGTGTTAGAAAAAGACTCCGTGGCGGAAAAAGACTCCGTGTCGGAAAAATACTCCGTGTTACAAAAAGACTCCGTGTCGGAAAAAGACTCCTTGTCGGAAAAAACTCCGTTTTCAAAAAACTCCGTGTCGGAAAGACTCCGTGTCGGAAAAGACTCCCTGTCGGAAAAGACTCCGTGTCTTAATAGACTCCGTGAGGAAGAGACTCCGTGTCGGAAGAGACAACGTGTCGGAAGAGATTCCGTGTCGGAAAAAGACTCCGTGTTGGAAAAAGCTCCGTGTCGGAAAAAGACTCCATGTCGGAAAAAGACTCCGTGTTGGAAAAAAACTCCGTGTCGGAAAAAATCTCCGTGTCGGAAAAAGACTTCGTTCTGGTGAAAGACAACGTGCTGGGAAAACTACTTGCTGGGAAAAGACTCCGTGCTGGGAAAAGACTCCGTGCTGGGAAAAGACTCCGTGCTGGGAAAGACACCGTGTTGTAAAAAGGCTCCGTGTTGTAAAAAGACTCCGTGTTGTAAAAAGACTCCGTGTTGGAAAAAGACTCCGTGCTGGGAAAAGACTCCGTGTTGGAAAAAGGCTCCGCGTCGGAAAAGACTCCGCGTCTGAAAAAGACTCCGTGCCGGGAAAAGACTCCATGCCGTGAAAAGACTCCGCGCCGGGAAAAGACTCCGTGCAGGGAAAAGACTCCGTGCCGGGAAAAGACTCCGTGCCGAGAAAAGACTCCGTGCCGGGAAAAGACTGTGCCGGGAAAAGGCTCCGTGCCGGGAAAAGACCCCGTGCTGGAAAAAGCCTCCGTGTTGGAAAAAGACCTCGTGTTGGAAAAAGACTCCGTGTGGGGAAAAAACCTCCGTGTCGGGAAAAGACTCCGTTTCGGAAAAGACTGTGTCGGAAAAGACTCCGTGTCGCAAAATACTCCGTGTCGGAAAAGACTCCGTACCGGAAAAAGACTGTGTCGGAAAAACACTCCGTGTAGGGAAAAACCTCCGTGTTGGAAAAAGACTCCGTTTTGGAAAAAGACTCCGTGTTAGAAAAAGACCGTGTTGAAAAAAGACTCCGTGCTGGAAAAAGACTCCGTGTTGGAAAAAGACTCCGTGTTGGAAAAAGACTCCGTGCAGGGAAAAGACTCCGTGCTGGGAAAAGACTCCGTGTTGGAAAAAGGCTCCGCGTCGGAAAAAGACTCCGTGTCGGAAAAAGAGTGTGTAGAAAAAAAACTCCGTGTCAGGAAGACTCCGTTTCGGAAAAGACTCCTTGTTGAAAGAGACTCCGTACCGGAAAAAGACTCCGTGTCGGAAAAAGACACCGTGTTGGAAAAAGACTCCATGTTGGAAAAAGACTCCGTGTTGGAAAAAGACTCCATGTTGGAAAAAGATTCCGTGTTGGAAAAAGACTCCCTGTTGAAAAAAGACTCCGTACTGGAAAAAGACTCCGTGTTGGAAAAAGGCTCCGCGTCGGAAAAAGACTCCGTGTCGGAAAAAGAATGTGTAGGAAAAAAAAACTCCGTGTCAGGAAGACTCCGTTTCGGAAAAGACCGTGTTGAAAGAGACTCCGTACCGGAAAAAAGACTCCGTGTCGGAAAAAGACTCCGTGTTGGAAAAAGACTCCGTGCAGGGAAAAGACTCCGCGCTGGGAAAAGACTCCGTGTTGGAAAAAGGCTCCGCGTCGGAAAAAGACTCCGTGTCGGAAAAAGAATGTGTAGGAAAAAAAAACTCCGTGTCAGGAAGACTCCGTTTCGGAAAAGACCGTGTTGAAAGAGACTCCGTACCGGAAAAAAGACTCCGTGTCGGAAAAAGACTCCGTGTTGGAAAAAGACTCCATTTTGGAAAAAGACTCCGTGCAGGAAAAAGACTCCGTGTTGGAAAAAGACTCCGTGTTGGAAAAAGACCCCGTGTTGGAAAAAGACTCCGTATTTGAAAAAGACTCCGTGTTGGAAAAAGACTCCGTGTTGGAAAAAGACTGCGTGTTGGAAAAATACTCCGTGTTAGAAAAAGACTCCGTGGCGGAAAAAGACTCCGTGTCGGAAAAACACTCCGTGTAGGAAAAAGACTCCGTGTCGGAAAAAACTCCTTGTCGGAAAAAACTCCGTTTTCAAAAAACTCCGTGTCGGAAAGACTCCGTGTCGGAAAAGACTCCCTGTCGGAAAAGACTCCGTGTCTTAATAGACTCCGTGAGGAAGAGACTCCGTGTCGGAAGAGACAACGTGTCGGAAGAGATTCCGTGTCGGAAAAAGACTCCGTGTTGGAAAAAGCTCCGTGTCGGAAAAAGACTCCATGTCGGAAAAAGACTCCCTGTTGGAAAAAAACTCCGTGTCGGAAAAAATCTCCGTGTCGGAAAAAGACTTCGTTCTGGGGAAAGACAACGTGCTGCGAAAACTACTTGCTGGGAAAAGACTTCGTGCTGGGAAAAGACTCCGGGCTGGGAAAAGACTCCGTGCTGGGAAAGACACCGTGTCGGAAAAAGACTCCGCGTTGGAAAAAGACCGCGTCGGAAAAACTCCATGTCAGAAAAAGACTCCGTGTCGGAAAAATCCTCCGTGTCGGAAAAACCGCCGTGTCGGAAAAATACTCCGTGTCGAAAAATCACTCCGCGTCGGAAAAAACTCCGTGTCGAAAAAAGACCCCGCGTCGAAAAAGACACCGCGTCGGAAAAGACACCGCGTCGGAAAAAGACTCCGTGTCGGAAAAAGAGTCCGTGTCGGAAAAAAACTCCGTGTCGGGTAAAGGCTCCATTTCGGGAAAGACTCCGATTCGGAAAAAACCTCCGTGTCGGAAAAAACCTCCGTGTCGGAAAAACACTCCGTGTCGAAAAATCACTCCGCGTCGGAAAAAAACTCCGTGTCGAAAAAAGACCCCGCGTCGAAAAAGACACCGCGTCGGAAAAGACACCGCGTCGGAAAAAGACTCCGTGTCGGAATAAGAGTCCGTGTCGCAAAAAAACTCCGTGTCGGAAAAACACTCCGTGTCGAAAAATCACTCCGCGTCGGAAAAACTCCGTGTCGAAAAAAGACCCCGCGTCGAAAAAGACACCGCGTCGGAAAAGACACCGCGTCGGAAAAAGACTCCGTGTCGAAAAGAGTCCGTGTCGGAAAAAAAACTCCGTGTCGGGTAAAGGCTCCGTTTCGGGAAAGACTCCGTGTCGGAAAAGACTCCGTGTCGGAAAAGACTCCGTGTCGAAAGAGACTCCGTACCGGAAAAAGACTCCGTGCCGGAAAAAGATTCCGTGTCGAAAAAAGACTCCGTGCTGGAAAAAGACTCCGTGTTGTAAAAAGGCTCCGTGTTGTAAAAAGACTCCGTGTTGTAAAAAGACTCCGTGTTGGAAAAAGACTCCGTGCTGGGAAAAGACTCCGTGTTGGAAAAAGGCTCCGCGTCGGAAAAGACTCCGCGTCTTAAAAAGACTCCGTGCCGGGAAAAGACTCCATGCCGTGAAAAGACTCCGCGCCGGGAAAAGACTCCGTGCAGGGAAAAGACTCCGTGCCGGGAAAAGACTCCGTGCCGAGAAAAGACTCCGTGCCGGGAAAAGACTGTGCCGGGAAAAGGCTCCGTGCCGGGAAAAGACCCCGTGCTGGAAAAAGCCTCCGTGTTGGAAAACGACCTCGTGTTGGAAAAAGACTCCGTGTGGGGAAAAAACCTCCGTGTCGGGAAAAGACTCCGTTTCGGAAAAGACTGTGTCGGAAAAGACTCCGTGTCGCAAAATACTCCGTGTCGGAAAAGACTCCGTACCGGAAAAAGACTGTGTCGGAAAAACACTCCGTGTAGGGAAAAACCTCCGTGTTGGAAAAAGACTCCGTTTTGGAAAAAGACTCCGTGTTAGAAAAAGACCGTGTTGAAAAAAGACTCCGTGCTGGAAAAAGACTCCGTGTTGGAAAAAGACTCCGTGTTGGAAAAAGACTCCGTGCAGGGAAAAGACTCCGTGCTGGGAAAAGACTCCGTGTTGGAAAAAGGCTCCGCGTCGGAAAAAGACTCCGTGTCGGAAAAAGAGTGTGTAGAAAAAAAACTCCGTGTCAGGAAGACTCCGTTTCGGAAAAGACTCCTTGTTGAAAGAGACTCCGTACCGGAAAAAGACTCCGTGTCGGAAAAAGACTCCGTGTTGGAAAAAGACTCCATCTTGGAAAAAGACTCCGTGTTGGAAAAAGACTCCATGTTGGAAAAAGATTCCGTGTTGGAAAAAGACTCCCTGTTGAAAAAAGACTCCGTGCTGGAAAAAGACTCCGTGTTGGAAAAAGACTCCGTGTCGCAAAAGACTCCCTGTCGGAAAAGACTCCGTGTCTTAATAGACTCCGTGAGGAAGAGACTCCGTGTCGGAAGAGACAACGTGTCGGAAGAGATTCCGTGTCGGAAAAAGACTCCGTGTTGGAAAAAGCTCCGTGTCGGAAAAAGACTCCATGTCGGAAAAAAACTCCGTGTCGGAAAAAAGCTGCGTGTCGGAAAAAAACCCCCGTGTTGGAAAAAGACTCCGTGTTGGAAAAAGACTCCGTGTTAAAAAAAGACCGTGTTGGAAAAAGACTCCGTGTTGGAAAAAGACTCCGTGTTGTAAAAAGACTCCGTGTTGGAAAAAGACTCCGTGTTGGAAAAAGACTCCGTGGTGGAAAAAGACTCCGTGTTGGATAAAGAGTCCGTGTTGGAAAGACTCCGTGTTGGAAAAAGACTCCGTGTTGGAAAAACTCCGTGTCGGAAAAAATTTCCGTGTCGGGAAAAGACTCTGTGCTGGGGAAAGACTCCGTGCTGGGAAAAGACTCTGTACCGGAAAAAGACTGTGTCGGAAAAACACTCCGTGTAGGGAAAAACCTCCGTGTTGGAAATAGACTCCGTTTTGGAAAAAGACTCCGTGTTAGAAAAAGACCGTCTTCAAAAAAGACTCCGTGCTGGAAAAAGACTCCGTGTTGGAAAAAGACTCCGTGTTGGAAAAAGACTCCGTGCAGGGAAAAGACTCCGTGCTGGGAAAAGACTCCGTGTTGGAAAAAGGCTCCGCGTCGGAAAAAGACTCCGTGTCGGAAAAAGGGTGTGTAGAAAAAAAACTCCGTGTCAGGAAGACTCCGTTTCGGAAAAGACTCCTTGTTGAAAGAGACTCCGTACCGGAAAAAGACTCCGTGTCGGAAAAAGACTCCGTGTTGGAAAAAGACTCCATGTTGGAAAAAGACTCCGTGTTGGAAAAAGACTCCATGTTGGAAAAAGATTCCGTGTTGGAAAAAGACTCCCTGTTGAAAAAAGACTCCGTGCTGGAAAAAGACTCCGTGTTGGAAAAAGACTCCGTGTCGCAAAAGACTCCCTGTCGGAAAAGACTCCGTGTCTTAATAGACTCCGTGAGGAAGAGACTCCGTGTCGGAAGAGACAACGTGTCGGAAGAGATTCCGTGTCGGAAAAAGACTCCGGGTTGGAAAAAGCTCCGTGTCGGAAAAAGACTCCATGTCGGAAAAAGACTCCGTGTTGGAAAAAAACTCCGTGTCGGAAAAAATCTCCGTGTCGGAAAAAGACTTCGTTCTGGGGAAAGACTCCGTGCTGGGAAAACTACTTGCTGGGAAAAGACTCCGTGCTGGGAAATGACTCCGTGCTGGGAAAGACACCGTGTCGGAAAAAGACTCCGCGTCGGAAAAAGACTCTGCGTCGGAAAAAACTCCATGTCGTAAAAAGACTCCGTGTCGGAAAAACACTCCGTGTCGAAAAATCACTCCGCGTCGGAAAAAAATCCGTGTCGAAAAAAGACCCCGCGTCGAAAAAGACACCGCGTCGGAAAAGACACCGCGTCGGAAAAAGACTCCGTGTCGGGAAAAGACTCCGTGTCCGAAAAGACTCCGTTCGGAAAAGACTCCGTGTCGGAAGAAGACTACGTGTCGGAAGAAGACTCCGTGTCGGAAGAAGACTCCGCGTCGGAAAAAACTCCGTGTCGAAAAAAGACCCCGCGTCGAAAAAGACACCGCGTCGGAAAAGACACCGCGTCGGAAAAAGACTCCGTGTCGGAAAAAGAGTCCGTGTCGGAAAAAAACTCCGTGTCGGGTAAAGGCTCCATTTCGGGAAAGACTCCGATTCGGAAAAAACCTCCGTGTCGGAAAAAACCTCCGTGTCGGAAAAACACTCCGTGTCGAAAAATCACTCCGCGTCGGAAAAAAACTCCGTGTCGAAAAAAGACCCCGCGTCGAAAAAGACACCGCGTCGGAAAAGACACCGCGTCGGAAAAAGACTCCGTGTCGGAATAAGAGTCCGTGTCGGAAAAAAACTCGCGTGTCGGAAAAACACTCCGTGTCGAAAAATCACTCCGCGTCGGAAAAAACTCCGTGTCGAAAAAAGACCCCGCGTCGAAAAAGACACCGCGTCGGAAAAGACACCGCGTCGGAAAAAGACTCCGTGTCGGAAAAGAGTCCGTGTCGGAAAAAAAACTCCGTGTCGGGTAAAGGCTCCGTTTCGGGAAAGACTCCGTGTCGGAAAAGACTCCGTGTCGGAAAAGACTCCGTGTCGAAAGAGACTCCGTACCGGAAAAAGACTCCGTGCCGGAAAAAGATTCCGTGTCGAAAAAAGACTCCGTGCTGGAAAAAGACTCCGTGTTGTAAAAAGGCTCCGTGTTGTAAAAAGACTCCGTGTTGTAAAAAGACTCCGTGTTGGAAAAAGACTCCGTGCTGGGAAAAGACTCCGTGTTGGAAAAAGGCTCCGCGTCGGAAAAAGACTCCGTGTCGGAAAAAGAGTGTGTAGAAAAAAAACTCCGTGTCAGGAAGACTCCGTTTCGGAAAAGACTCCTTGTTGAAAGAGACTCCGTACCGGAAAAAGACTCCGTGTCGGAAAAAGACTCCGTGTTGGAAAAAGACTCCATGTTGGAAAAAGACTCCGTGTTGGAAAAAGACTCCATGTTGGAAAAAGATTCCGTGTTGGAAAAAGACTCCCTGTTGAAAAAAGACTCCGTGCTGGAAAAAGACTCCGTGTTGGAAAAAGACTCCGTGTCGCAAAAGACTCCCTGTCGGAAAAGACTCCGTGTCTTAACAGACTCCGTGAGGAAGAGACTCCGTGTCGGAAGAGACAACGTGTCGGAAGAGATTCCGTGTCGGAAAAAGACTCCGGGTTGGAAAAAGCTCCGTGTCGGAAAAAGACTCCATGTCGGAAAAAGACTCCGTGTTGGAAAAAAACTCCGTGTCGGAAAAAATCTCCGTGTCGGAAAAAGACTTCGTTCTGGGGAAAGACTCCGTGCTGGGAAAACTACTTGCTGGGAAAAGACTCCGTGCTGGGAAATGACTCCGTGCTGGGAAAGACACCGTGTCGGAAAAAGACTCCGCGTCGGAAAAAGACTCCGCGTCGGAAAAAACTCCATGTCGTAAAAAGACTCCGTGTCGGAAAAACACTCCGTGTCGAAAAATCACTCCGCGTCGGAAAAAAATCCGTGTCGAAAAAAGACCCCGCGTCGAAAAAGACACCGCGTCGGAAAAGACACCGCGTCGGAAAAAGACTCCGTGTCGGGAAAAGACTCCGTGTCCGAAAAGACTCCGTTCGGAAAAGACTCCGTGTCGGAAGACTCCGTGTCGGAAGAAGACTCCGTGTCGGAAGAAGACTCCGCGTCGGAAAGACTCCGCGTCGGAAAAACACTCCGTGTCGGAAAAAAACTCCGTGTCGGAAAAAAGCTGCGTGTCGGAAAAAAACCTCCGTGTCGGAAAAAACCTCCGTGTCGGTAAAATATGCCGTGTCGGGAAAAAAAACTCCGTGTCGGAAAAAACCTCCGTGTCGGAAAAGACTCCGTGTCGGAAGAGACTCCGAACCGGAAAAAGACTCCGTGTCGGAAAAAGATTCCGTGTCGAAAAAAGACTCCGTGTTGGAAAAAGACCGTGTTGGAAAAAGACCCTGTCGAAAAAAGACTCCGTGTTGGAAAAATACTCCGTGTTGGAAAAAGACTCCGTGTTGGAAAAAGACTCCGCGGTGGAAAAAGACTCCGTGTTGGATAAAGAGTCCGTGTTGGAAAGACTCCGTGTTGGAAAAAGACTCCGTGTTGGAAAAACTGCGTGTCGGAAAAAATCTCCGTGTCGGGAAAAGACTCCGTGCTGGGGAAAGACTCCGTGCTGGGAAGACTACTTGCTGGGAAAAGACTCCGCGCCGGGAAAAACCTCCGTGTCGGAAAAACACTCCGTGTAGGGAAAAAACCTCCGTGTCGGGAAAAGACTCCGTTTCGGAAAAGACTGTGTCGGAAAAGACTCCGTGTCGCAAAATACTCCGTGTCGGAAAAGACTCCGTACCGGAAAAAGACTGTGTCGGAAAAACACTCCGTGTAGGTAAGAACCTCCGTGTTGGAAAAAGACTCCGTGTTGGAAAAAGACTCCGTGTTAGAAAAAGACCGTGTTGAAAAAAGACTCCGTGCTGGAAAAAGACTCTGTGTTGGAAAAAGACTCCGTGTTGGAAAAAGACTCCGTGCAGAGAAAAGACTCCGTGCTGGGAAAAGACTCCGTGTTGGAAAAAGGCTCCGCGTCGGAAAAAGACTCCGTGTCGGAAAAAGAGTGTGTAGGAAAAAAAACTCCGTGTCAGGAAGACTCCGTTTCGGAAAAGACCGTGTTGAAAGAGACTCCGTACCGGAAAAAAGACTCCGTGTCGGAAAAAGACTCCGTGTTGGAAAAAGACTCCATTTTGGAAAAAGACTCCGTGTTGGAAAAAGACTCCATGTTGGAAAAAGATTCCGTGTTGGAAAAAGACTCCCTGTTGAAAAAAGACTCCGTGCAGGAAAGAGACTCCGTGTTGGAAAAAGACCCCGTGTTGGAAAAAGACTCCGTATTTGAAAAAGACTCCGTGTTGGAAAAAGACTCCGTGTTGGAAAAAGACTCCGTGTTGGAAAAATACTCCGTGTTAGAAAAAGACTCCGTGGCGGAAAAAGACTCCGTGTCGGAAAAATACTCCGTGTTACAAAAAGACTCCGTGGCGGAAAAAGACTCCTTGTCGGAAAAAGACTCCGTGTTGGAAAAAGACTCCGTGTTGGAAAAACTGCGTGTCGGAAAAAATCTCCGTGTCGGGAAAAGACTCCGTGCTGGGGAAAGACTCCGTGCTGGGAAGACTACTTGCTGGGAAAGGACTCCGCGCCGGGAAAAACCTCCGTGTCGGAAAAACACTCCGTGTAGGGAAAAAACCTCCGTGTCGGGAAAAGACTCCGTTTCGGAAAAGACTGTGTCGGAAAAGACTCCGTGTCGCAAAATACTCCGTGTCGGAAAAGACTCCGTACCGGAAAAAGACTGTGTCGGAAAAACACTCCGTGTAGGTAAGAACCTCCGTGTTGGAAAAAGACTCCGTGTTGGAAAAAGACTCCGTGTTAGAAAAAGACCGTGTTGAAAAAAGACTCCGTGCTGGAAAAAGACTCTGTGTTGGAAAAAGACTCCGTGTTGGAAAAAGACTCCGTGCAGGGAAAAGACTCCGTGCTGGGAAAAGACTCCGTGTTGGAAAAAGGCTCCGCGTCGGAAAAAGACTCCGTGTCGGAAAAAGAGTGTGTAGGAAAAAAAACTCCGTGTCAGGAAGACTCCGTTTCGGAAAAGACCGTGTTGAAAGAGACTCCGTACCGGAAAAAAGACTCCGTGTCGGAAAAAGACTCCGTGTTGGAAAAAGACTCCATTTTGGAAAAAGACTCCGTGTTGGAAAAAGACTCCATGTTGGAAAAAGATTCCGTGTTGGAAAAAGACTCCCTGTTGAAAAAAGACTCCGTGCAGGAAAGAGACTCCGTGTTGGAAAAAGACTCCGTGTTGGAAAAAGACCCCGTGTTGGAAAAAGACTCCGTATTTGAAAAAGACTCCGTGTTGGAAAAAGACTCCGTGTTGGAAAAAGACTCCGTGTTGGAAAAATACTCCGTGTTAGAAAAAGACTCCGTGGCGGAAAAAGACTCCGTGTCGGAAAAATACTCCGTGTTACAAAAAGACTCCGTGGCGGAAAAAGACTCCTTGTCGGAAAAAACTCCGTTTTCAAAAAACTCCGTGTCGGAAAGACTCCGTGTCGGAAAAGACTCCCTGTCGGAAGAGACTCCGTGTCTTAATAGACTCCGTGAGGAAGAGACTCCGTGTCGGAAGAGACAACGTGTCGGAAGAGATTCCGTGTCGGAAAAAGACTCCGTGTTGGAAAAAGCTCCGTGTCGGAAAAAGACTCCATGTCGGAAAAAGACTCCGTGTTGGAAAAAAACTCCGTGTCGGAAAAAATCTCCGTGTCGGAAAAAGACTTCGTTCTGGTGAAAGACAACGTGCTGGGAAAACTACTTGCTGGGAAAAGACTCCGTGCTGGGAAAAGACTCCGTGCTGGGAAAAGACTCCGTGCTGGGAAAGACACCGTGTTGTAAAAAGGCTCCGTGTTGTAAAAAGACTCCGTGTTGTAAAAAGACTCCGTGTTGGAAAAAGACTCCGTGCTGGGAAAAGACTCCGTGTTGGAAAAAGGCTCCGCGTCGGAAAAGACTCCGCGTCTGAAAAAGACTCCGTGCCGGGAAAAGACTCCATGCCGTGAAAAGACTCCGCGCCGGGAAAAGACTCCGTGCAGGGAAAAGACTCCGTGCCGGGAAAAGACTCCGTGCCGAGAAAAGACTCCGTGCCGGGAAAAGACTGTGCCGGGAAAAGGCTCCGTGCCGGGAAAAGACCCCGTGCTGGAAAAAGCCTCCGTGTTGGAAAAAGACCTCGTGTTGGAAAAAGACTCCGTGTGGGGAAAAAACCTCCGTGTCGGGAAAAGACTCCGTTTCGGAAAAGACTGTGTCGGAAAAGACTCCGTGTCGCAAAATACTCCGTGTCGGAAAAGACTCCGTACCGGAAAAAGACTGTGTCGGAAAAACACTCCGTGTAGGGAAAAACCTCCGTGTTGGAAAAAGACTCCGTTTTGGAAAAAGACTCCGTGTTAGAAAAAGACCGTGTTGAAAAAAGACTCCGTGCTGGAAAAAGACTCCGTGTTGGAAAAAGACTCCGTGTTGGAAAAAGACTCCGTGCAGGGAAAAGACTCCGTGCTGGGAAAAGACTCCGTGTTGGAAAAAGGCTCCGCGTCGGAAAAAGACTCCGTGTCGGAAAAAGAGTGTGTAGAAAAAAAACTCCGTGTCAGGAAGACTCCGTTTCGGAAAAGACTCCTTGTTGAAAGAGACTCCGTACCGGAAAAAGACTCCGTGTCGGAAAAAGACACCGTGTTGGAAAAAGACTCCATGTTGGAAAAAGACTCCGTGTTGGAAAAAGACTCCATGTTGGAAAAAGATTCCGTGTTGGAAAAAGACTCCCTGTTGAAAAAAGACTCCGTACTGGAAAAAGACTCCGTGTTGGAAAAAGGCTCCGCGTCGGAAAAAGACTCCGTGTCGGAAAAAGAATGTGTAGGAAAAAAAAACTCCGTGTCAGGAAGACTCCGTTTCGGAAAAGACCGTGTTGAAAGAGACTCCGTACCGGAAAAAAGACTCCGTGTCGGACAAAGACTCCGTGTTGGAAAAAGACTCCGTGCAGGGAAAAGACTCCGCGCTGGGAAAAGACTCCGTGTTGGAAAAAGGCTCCGCGTCGGAAAAAGACTCCGTGTCGGAAAAAGAATGTGTAGGAAAAAAAAACTCCGTGTCAGGAAGACTCCGTTTCGGAAAAGACCGTGTTGAAAGAGACTCCGTACCGGAAAAAAGACTCCGTGTCGGAAAAAGACTCCGTGTTGGAAAAAGACTCCATTTTGGAAAAAGACTCCGTGCAGGAAAAAGACTCCGTGTTGGAAAAAGACTCCGTGTTGGAAAAAGACCCCGTGTTGGAAAAAGACTCCGTATTTGAAAAAGACTCCGTGTTGGAAAAAGACTCCGTGTTGGAAAAAGACTGCGTGTTGGAAAAATACTCCGTGTTAGAAAAAGACTCCGTGGCGGAAAAAGACTCCGTGTCGGAAAAACACTCCGTGTAGGAAAAAGACTCCGTGTCGGAAAAAACTCCTTGTCGGAAAAAACTCCGTTTTCAAAAAACTCCGTGTCGGAAAGACTCCGTGTCGGAAAAGACTCCCTGTCGGAAAAGACTCCGTGTCTTAATAGACTCCGTGAGGAAGAGACTCCGTGTCGGAAGAGACAACGTGTCGGAAGAGATTCCGTGTCGGAAAAAGACTCCGTGTTGGAAAAAGCTCCGTGTCGGAAAAAGACTCCATGTCGGAAAAAGACTCCCTGTTGGAAAAAAACTCCGTGTCGGAAAAAATCTCCGTGTCGGAAAAAGACTTCGTTCTGGGGAAAGACAACGTGCTGCGAAAACTACTTGCTGGGAAAAGACTTCATGCTGGGAAAAGACTCCGGGCTGGGAAAAGACTCCGTGCTGGGAAAGACACCGTGTCGGAAAAAGACTCCGCGTTGGAAAAAGACCGCGTCGGAAAAACTCCATGTCAGAAAAAGACTCCGTGTCGGAAAAATCCTCCGTGTCGGAAAAACCGCCGTGTCGGAAAAATACTCCGTGTCGAAAAATCACTCCGCGTCGGAAAAAACTCCGTGTCGAAAAAAGACCCCGCGTCGAAAAAGACACCGCGTCGGAAAAGACACCGCGTCGGAAAAAGACTCCGTGTCGGAAAAAGAGTCCGTGTCGGAAAAAAACTCCGTGTCGGGTAAAGGCTCCATTTCGGGAAAGACTCCGATTCGGAAAAAACCTCCGTGTCGGAAAAAACCTCCGTGTCGGAAAAACACTCCGTGTCGAAAAATCACTCCGCGTCGGAAAAAAACTCCGTGTCGAAAAAAGACCCCGCGTCGAAAAAGACACCGCGTCGGAAAAGACACCGCGTCGGAAAAAGACTCCGTGTCGGAATAAGAGTCCGTGTCGCAAAAAAACTCCGTGTCGGAAAAACACTCCGTGTCGAAAAATCACTCCGCGTCGGAAAAACTCCGTGTCGAAAAAAGACCCCGCGTCGAAAAAGACACCGCGTCGGAAAAGACACCGCGTCGGAAAAAGACTCCGTGTCGAAAAGAGTCCGTGTCGGAAAAAAAACTCCGTGTCGGGTAAAGGCTCCGTTTCGGGAAAGACTCCGTGTCGGAAAAGACTCCGTGTCGGAAAAGACTCCGTGTCGAAAGAGACTCCGTACCGGAAAAAGACTCCGTGCCGGAAAAAGATTCCGTGTCGAAAAAAGACTCCGTGCTGGAAAAAGACTCCGTGTTGTAAAAAGGCTCCGTGTTGTAAAAAGACTCCGTGTTGTAAAAAGACTCCGTGTTGGAAAAAGACTCCGTGCTGGGAAAAGACTCCGTGTTGGAAAAAGGCTCCGCGTCGGAAAAGACTCCGCGTCTTAAAAAGACTCCGTGCCGGGAAAAGACTCCATGCCGTGAAAAGACTCCGCGCCGGGAAAAGACTCCGTGCAGGGAAAAGACTCCGTGCCGGGAAAAGACTCCGTGCCGAGAAAAGACTCCGTGCCGGGAAAAGACTGTGCCGGGAAAAGGCTCCGTGCCGGGAAAAGACCCCGTGCTGGAAAAAGCCTCCGTGTTGGAAAAGACCTCGTGTTGGAAAAAGCTCCGGTGGGAAAAAACTCCGTGTCGGAAAAGAGTGTGTCGGAAAAGACTGTGTCGGAAGACTCCGTGTCGGAAAAGACTCCGTGTGGAAAAGACTCCGTACCGGAAAAAGACTCCGTGTCGGAAAAAGACTCCGTGTTGGAAAAAGACTCCATCTTGGAAAAAGACTCCGTGTTGGAAAAAGACTCCATGTTGGAAAAAGATTCCGTGTTGGAAAAAGACTCCCTGTTGAAAAAAGACTCCGTGCTGGAAAAAGACTCCGTGTTGGAAAAAGACTCCGTGTCGGCAAAAGACTCCCTGTCGGAAAAGACTCCGTGTCTTAATAGACTCCGTGAGGAAGAGACTCCGTGTCGGAAGAGACAACGTGTCGGAAGAGATTCCGTGTCGGAAAAAGACTCCGTGTTGGAAAAAGCTCCGTGTCGGAAAAAGACTCCATGTCGGAAAAAAACTCCGTGTCGGAAAAAAGCTGCGTGTCGGAAAAAAACCCCCGTGTTGGAAAAAGACTCCGTGTTGGAAAAAGACTCCGTGTTAAAAAAGACCGTGTTGGAAAAAGACTCCGTGTTGGAAAAAGACTCCGTGTTGGAAAAAGACTCCGTGTTGGAAAAAGACTCCGTGTTGGAAAAAGACTCCGCGGTGGAAAAAGACTCCGTGTTGGAAAAGAGTCCGTGTTGGAAAGACTCCGTGTTGGAAAAAGACTCCGTGTTGGAAAAACTCCGTGTCGGAAAAAATTCCGTGTCGGGAAAAGACTCTGTGCTGGGGAAAGACTCCGTGCTGGGAAAAGACTCTGTACCGGAAAAAGACTGTGTCGGAAAAACACTCCGTGTAGGGAAAAACCTCCGTGTTGGAAATAGACTCCGTTTTGGAAAAAGACTCCGTGTTAGAAAAAGACCGTCTTCAAAAAAGACTCCGTGCTGGAAAAAGACTCCGTGTTGGAAAAAGACTCCGTGTTGGAAAAAGACTCCGTGCAGGGAAAAGACTCCGTGCTGGGAAAAGACTCCGTGTTGGAAAAAGGCTCCGCGTCGGAAAAAGACTCCGTGTCGGAAAAAGAGTGTGTAGAAAAAAAACTCCGTGTCAGGAAGACTCCGTTTCGGAAAAGACTCCTTGTTGAAAGAGACTCCGTACCGGAAAAAGACTCCGTGTCGGAAAAAGACTCCGTGTTGGAAAAAGACTCCATGTTGGAAAAAGACTCCGTGTTGGAAAAAGACTCCATGTTGGAAAAAGATTCCGTGTTGGAAAAAGACTCCCTGTTGAAAAAAGACTCCGTGCTGGAAAAAGACTCCGTGTTGGAAAAAGACTCCGTGTCGCAAAAGACTCCCTGTCGGAAAAGACTCCGTGTCTTAATAGACTCCGTGAGGAAGAGACTCCGTGTCGGAAGAGACAACGTGTCGGAAGAGATTCCGTGTCGGAAAAAGACTCCGTGTTGGAAAAAGCTCCGTGTCGGAAAAAGACTCCATGTCGGAAAAAGACTCCGTGTTGGAAAAAAACTCCGTGTCGGAAAAAATCTCCGTGTCGGAAAAAGACTTCGTTCTGGGGAAAGACTCCGTGCTGGGAAAACTACTTGCTGGGAAAAGACTCCGTGCTGGGAAATGACTCCGTGCTGGGAAAGACACCGTGTCGGAAAAAGACTCCGCGTCGGAAAAAGACTCTGCGTCGGAAAAACTCCATGTCGTAAAAAGACTCCGTGTCGGAAAAACACTCCGTGTCGAAAAATCACTCCGCGTCGGAAAAAAATCCGTGTCGAAAAAAGACCCCGCGTCGAAAAAGACACCGCGTCGGAAAAGACACCGCGTCGGAAAAAGACTCCGTGTCGCGAAAAAGACTCCGTGTCGGAAAAGACTCCGTGTCGGAAAAGACTCCGTGTCGGAAGAAGACTCCGTGTCGGAAGAAGACTCCGTGTCGGAAGAAGACTCCGCGTCGGAAAAAACTCCGTGTCGAAAAAAGACCCCGCGTCGGAAAAAGACACCGCGTCGGAAAAGACACCGCGTCGGAAAAAGACTCCGTGTCGGAAAAAGAGTCCGTGTCGGAAAAAAACTCCGTGTCGGGTAAAGGCTCCATTTCGGGAAAGACTCCGATTCGGAAAAAACCTCCGTGTCGGAAAAAACCTCCGTGTCGGAAAAACACTCCGTGTCGAAAAATCACTCCGCGTCGGAAAAAAACTCCGTGTCGAAAAAAGACCCCGCGTCGAAAAAGACACCGCGTCGGAAAAGACACCGCGTCGGAAAAAGACTCCGTGTCGAAAAGAGTCCGTGTCGGAAAAAAACTCCGTGTCGGGTAAAGGCTCCGTTTCGGGAAAGACTCCGTGTCGGAAAAGACTCCGTGTCGGAAAAGACTCCGTGTCGAAAGAGACTCCGTACCGGAAAAAGACTCCGTGCCGGAAAAAGATTCCGTGTCGAAAAAAGACTCCGTGCTGGAAAAAGACTCCGTGTTGTAAAAAGGCTCCGTGTTGTAAAAAGACTCCGTGTTGTAAAAAGACTCCGTGTTGGAAAAAGACTCCGTGCTGGGAAAAGACTCCGTGTTGGAAAAAGGCTCCGCGTCGGAAAAGACTCCGCGTCTTAAAAAGACTCCGTGCCGGGAAAAGACTCCATGCCGTGAAAAGACTCCGCGCCGGGAAAAGACTCCGTGCAGGGAAAAGACTCCGTGCCGGGAAAAGACTCCGTGCCGAGAAAAGACTCCGTGCCGGGAAAAGACTGTGCCGGGAAAAGGCTCCGTGCCGGGAAAAGACCCCGTGCTGGAAAAAGCCTCCGTGTTGGAAAACGACCTCGTGTTGGAAAAAGACTCCGTGTGGGGAAAAAACCTCCGTGTCGGGAAAAGACTCCGTTTCGGAAAAGACTGTGTCGGAAAAGACTCCGTGTCGCAAAATACTCCGTGTCGGAAAAGACTCCGTACCGGAAAAAGACTGTGTCGGAAAAACACTCCGTGTAGGGAAAAACCTCCGTGTTGGAAAAAGACTCCGTTTTGGAAAAAGACTCCGTGTTAGAAAAAGACCGTGTTGAAAAAAGACTCCGTGCTGGAAAAAGACTCCGTGTTGGAAAAAGACTCCGTGTTGGAAAAAGACTCCGTGCAGGGAAAAGACTCCGTGCTGGGAAAAGACTCCGTGTTGGAAAAAGGCTCCGCGTCGGAAAAAGACTCCGTGTCGGAAAAAGAGTGTGTAGAAAAAAAACTCCGTGTCAGGAAGACTCCGTTTCGGAAAAGACTCCTTGTTGAAAGAGACTCCGTACCGGAAAAAGACTCCGTGTCGGAAAAAGACTCCGTGTTGGAAAAAGACTCCATCTTGGAAAAAGACTCCGTGTTGGAAAAAGACTCCATGTTGGAAAAAGATTCCGTGTTGGAAAAAGACTCCCTGTTGAAAAAAGACTCCGTGCTGGAAAAAGACTCCGTGTTGGAAAAAGGCTCCGCGTCGGAAAAAGACTCCGTGTCGGAAAAAGACTCCGTGTAGGAAAAAAAAACTCCGTGTCAGGAAGAACTCCGTGTCGGAAAAGACCGTGTTGAAAGAGACTCCGTACCGGAAAAAAGACTCCGTGTCGGACAAAGACTCCGTGTTGGAAAAAGACTCCGTGCAGGGAAAAGACTCCGCGCTGGGAAAAGACTCCGTGTCGGAAAAAGGCTCCGCGTCGGAAAAAGACTCCGTGTCGGAAAAAGAATGTGTAGGAAAAAAAGACTCCGTGTCAGGAAGACTCCGTTTCGGAAAAGACCGTGTTGAAAGAGACTCCGTGCCGGAAAAAAGACTCCGTGTCGGAAAAAGACTCCGTGTTGGAAAAAGACTCCGTGTTGGAAAAAGACTCCGTGCAGGAAAAAGACTCCGTGTTGGAAAAAGACTCCGTGTTGGAAAAAGACCCCGTGTTGGAAAAAGACTCCGTATTTGAAAAAGACTCCGTGTTGGAAAAAGACTCCGTGTTGGAAAAAGACTCCGTGTTGGAAAAAGACTCCGTGTTAGAAAAAGACTCCGTGGCGGAAAAAGACTCCGTGTCGGAAAAACACTCCGTGTAGGAAAAAGACTCCGTGTCGGAAAAAGACTCCTTGTCGGAAAAAGACTCCGTTTTCAAAAAGACTCCGTGTCGGAAAGACTCCGTGTCGGAAAAGACTCCCTGTCGGAAAAGACTCCGTGTCTTAATAGACTCCGTGAGGAAGAGACTCCGTGTCGGAAGAGACAACGTGTCGGAAGAGATTCCGTGTCGGAAAAAGACTCCGTGTTGGAAAAAGCTCCGTGTCGGAAAAAGACTCCATGTCGGAAAAAGACTCCCTGTTGGAAAAAAACTCCGTGTCGGAAAAAATCTCCGTGTCGGAAAAAGACTTCGTTCTGGGGAAAGACTCCGTGCTGGGAAAACTACTTGCTGGGAAAAGACTCTGCTGGGAAAAGACTCCGGGCTGGGAAAAGACTCCGTGCTGGGAAAGACACCGTGTCGGAAAAAGACTCCGCGTCGGAAAAAGACTCTGCATGTCGGAAAAAGACTCCGTGTCGGAAAAACCTCCGTGTCGGAAAAACTCCGTGTCGGAAAAATACTCCGTGTCGAAAAATCACTCCGCGTCGGAAAAAACTCCGTGTCGAAAAAAGACCCCGCGTCGAAAAAGACACCGCGTCGGAAAAGACACCGCGTCGGAAAAAGACTCCGTGTCGGAAAAAGACTCCGTGTCGGAAAAAAACTCCGTGTCGGGAAAAGACTCCGTGTCGGGAAAGACTCCGATTCGGAAAAAACCTCCGTGTCGGAAAAGACCTCCGTGTCGGAAAAACACTCCGTGTCGAAAAATCACTCCGCGTCGGAAAAAACTCCGTGTCGAAAAAAGACCCCGCGTCGAAAAAGACACCGCGTCGGAAAAGACACCGCGTCGGAAAAAGACTCCGTGTCGGAATAAGAGTCCGTGTCGCAAAAAAACTCCGTGTCGGAAAAACACTCCGTGTCGAAAAATCACTCCGCGTCGGAAAAAACTCCGTGTCGAAAAAAGACCCCGCGTCGAAAAAGACACCGCGTCGGAAAAGACACCGCGTCGGAAAAAGACTCCGTGTCGAAAAGAGTCCGTGTCGGAAAAAAACTCCGTGTCGGGTAAAGGCTCCGTTTCGGGAAAGACTCCGTGTCGGAAAAGACTCCGTGTCGGAAAAGACTCCGTGTCGAAAGAGACTCCGTACCGGAAAAAGACTCCGTGCCGGAAAAAGATTCCGTGTCGAAAAAAGACTCCGTGCTGGAAAAAGACTCCGTGTTGTAAAAAGGCTCCGTGTTGTAAAAAGACTCCGTGTTGTAAAAAGACTCCGTGTTGGAAAAAGACTCCGTGCTGGGAAAAGACTCCGTGTTGGAAAAAGGCTCCGCGTCGGAAAAGACTCCGCGTCTTAAAAAGACTCCGTGCCGGGAAAAGACTCCATGCCGTGAAAAGACTCCGCGCCGGGAAAAGACTCCGTGCAGGGAAAAGACTCCGTGCCGGGAAAAGACTCCGTGCCGAGAAAAGACTCCGTGCCGGGAAAAGACTGTGCCGGGAAAAGGCTCCGTGCCGGGAAAAGACCCCGTGCTGGAAAAAGCCTCCGTGTTGGAAAACGACCTCGTGTTGGAAAAAGACTCCGTGTGGGGAAAAAACCTCCGTGTCGGGAAAAGACTCCGTTTCGGAAAAGACTGTGTCGGAAAAGACTCCGTGTCGCAAAATACTCCGTGTCGGAAAAGACTCCGTACCGGAAAAAGACTGTGTCGGAAAAACACTCCGTGTAGGGAAAAACCTCCGTGTTGGAAAAAGACTCCGTTTTGGAAAAAGACTCCGTGTTAGAAAAAGACCGTGTTGAAAAAAGACTCCGTGCTGGAAAAAGACTCCGTGTTGGAAAAAGACTCCGTGTTGGAAAAAGACTCCGTGCAGGGAAAAGACTCCGTGCTGGGAAAAGACTCCGTGTTGGAAAAAGGCTCCGCGTCGGAAAAAGACTCCGTGTCGGAAAAAGAGTGTGTAGAAAAAAAACTCCGTGTCAGGAAGACTCCGTTTCGGAAAAGACTCCTTGTTGAAAGAGACTCCGTACCGGAAAAAGACTCCGTGTCGGAAAAAGACTCCGTGTTGGAAAAAGACTCCATCTTGGAAAAAGACTCCGTGTTGGAAAAAGACTCCATGTTGGAAAAAGATTCCGTGTTGGAAAAAGACTCCCTGTTGAAAAAAGACTCCGTGCTGGAAAAAGACTCCGTGTTGGAAAAAGACTCCGTGTCGCAAAAGACTCCCTGTCGGAAAAGACTCCGTGTCTTAATAGACTCCGTGAGGAAGAGACTCCGTGTCGGAAGAGACAACGTGTCGGAAGAGATTCCGTGTCGGAAAAAGACTCCGTGTTGGAAAAAGCTCCGTGTCGGAAAAAGACTCCATGTCGGAAAAAAACTCCGTGTCGGAAAAAAGCTGCGTGTCGGAAAAAAACCCCCGTGTTGGAAAAAGACTCCGTGTTGGAAAAAGACTCCGTGTTAAAAAAAGACCGTGTTGGAAAAAGACTCTGTGTTGGAAAAAGACTCCGTGTTGTAAAAAGACTCCGTGTTGGAAAAAGACTCCGTGTTGGAAAAAGACTCCGCGGTGGAAAAAGACTCCGTGTTGGATAAAGAGTCCGTGTTGGAAAGACTCCGTGTTGGAAAAAGACTCCGTGTTGGAAAAACTCCGTGTCGGAAAAAATTTCCGTGTCGGGAAAAGACTCTGTGCTGGGGAAAGACTCCGTGCTGGGAAAAGACTCTGTACCGGAAAAAGACTGTGTCGGAAAAACACTCCGTGTAGGGAAAAACCTCCGTGTTGGAAATAGACTCCGTTTTGGAAAAAGACTCCGTGTTAGAAAAAGACCGTCTTCAAAAAAGACTCCGTGCTGGAAAAAGACTCCGTGTTGGAAAAAGACTCCGTGTTGGAAAAAGACTCCGTGCAGGGAAAAGACTCCGTGCTGGGAAAAGACTCCGTGTTGGAAAAAGGCTCCGCGTCGGAAAAAGACTCCGTGTCGGAAAAAGAGTGTGTAGAAAAAAAACTCCGTGTCAGGAAGACTCCGTTTCGGAAAAGACTCCTTGTTGAAAGAGACTCCGTACCGGAAAAAGACTCCGTGTCGGAAAAAGACTCCGTGTTGGAAAAAGACTCCATGTTGGAAAAAGACTCCGTGTTGGAAAAAGACTCCATGTTGGAAAAAGATTCCGTGTTGGAAAAAGACTCCCTGTTGAAAAAAGACTCCGTGCTGGAAAAAGACTCCGTGTTGGAAAAAGACTCCGTGTCGCAAAAGACTCCCTGTCGGAAAAGACTCCGTGTCTTAATAGACTCCGTGAGGAAGAGACTCCGTGTCGGAAGAGACAACGTGTCGGAAGAGATTCCGTGTCGGAAAAAGACTCCGGGTTGGAAAAAGCTCCGTGTCGGAAAAAGACTCCATGTCGGAAAAAGACTCCGTGTTGGAAAAAAACTCCGTGTCGGAAAAAATCTCCGTGTCGGAAAAAGACTTCGTTCTGGGGAAAGACTCCGTGCTGGGAAAACTACTTGCTGGGAAAAGACTCCGTGCTGGGAAATGACTCCGTGCTGGGAAAGACACCGTGTCGGAAAAAGACTCCGCGTCGGAAAAAGACTCTGCGTCGGAAAAAACTCCATGTCGTAAAAAGACTCCGTGTCGGAAAAACACTCCGTGTCGAAAAATCACTCCGCGTCGGAAAAAAATCCGTGTCGAAAAAAGACCCCGCGTCGAAAAAGACACCGCGTCGGAAAAGACACCGCGTCGGAAAAAGACTCCGTGTCGCGAAAAGACTCCGTGTCCGAAAAGACTCCGTTCGGAAAAGACTCCGTGTCGGAAGAAGACTACGTGTCGGAAGAAGACTCCGTGTCGGAAGAAGACTCCGCGTCGGAAAAAACTCCGTGTCGAAAAAAGACCCCGCGTCGAAAAAGACACCGCGTCGGAAAAGACACCGCGTCGGAAAAAGACTCCGTGTCGGAAAAAGAGTCCGTGTCGGAAAAAAACTCCGTGTCGGGTAAAGGCTCCATTTCGGGAAAGACTCCGATTCGGAAAAAACCTCCGTGTCGGAAAAAACCTCCGTGTCGGAAAAACACTCCGTGTCGAAAAATCACTCCGCGTCGGAAAAAAACTCCGTGTCGAAAAAAGACCCCGCGTCGAAAAAGACACCGCGTCGGAAAAGACACCGCGTCGGAAAAAGACTCCGTGTCGAAAAGAGTCCGTGTCGGAAAAAAACTCCGCGTCGGGTAAAGGCTCCGTTTCGGGAAAGACTCCGTGTCGGAAAAGACTCCGTGTCGGAAAAGACTCCGTGTCGAAAGAGACTCCGTACCGGAAAAAGACTCCGTGCCGGAAAAAGATTCCGTGTCGAAAAAAGACTCCGTGCTGGAAAAAGACTCCGTGTTGTAAAAAGGCTCCGTGTTGTAAAAAGACTCCGTGTTGTAAAAAGACTCCGTGTTGGAAAAAGACTCCGTGCTGGGAAAAGACTCCGTGTTGGAAAAAGGCTCCGCGTCGGAAAAGACTCCGCGTCTTAAAAAGACTCCGTGCCGGGAAAAGACTCCATGCCGTGAAAAGACTCCGCGCCGGGAAAAGACTCCGTGCAGGGAAAAGACTCCGTGCCGGGAAAAGACTCCGTGCCGAGAAAAGACTCCGTGCCGGGAAAAGACTGTGCCGGGAAAAGGCTCCGTGCCGGGAAAAGACCCCGTGCTGGAAAAAGCCTCCGTGTTGGAAAACGACCTCGTGTTGGAAAAAGACTCCGTGTGGGGAAAAAACCTCCGTGTCGGGAAAAGACTCCGTTTCGGAAAAGACTGTGTCGGAAAAGACTCCGTGTCGCAAAATACTCCGTGTCGGAAAAGACTCCGTACCGGAAAAAGACTGTGTCGGAAAAACACTCCGTGTAGGGAAAAACCTCCGTGTTGGAAAAAGACTCCGTTTTGGAAAAAGACTCCGTGTTAGAAAAAGACCGTGTTGAAAAAAGACTCCGTGCTGGAAAAAGACTCCGTGTTGGAAAAAGACTCCGTGTTGGAAAAAGACTCCGTGCAGGGAAAAGACTCCGTGCTGGGAAAAGACTCCGTGTTGGAAAAAGGCTCCGCGTCGGAAAAAGACTCCGTGTCGGAAAAAGAGTGTGTAGAAAAAAAACTCCGTGTCAGGAAGACTCCGTTTCGGAAAAGACTCCTTGTTGAAAGAGACTCCGTACCGGAAAAAGACTCCGTGTCGGAAAAAGACTCCGTGTTGGAAAAAGACTCCATCTTGGAAAAAGACTCCGTGTTGGAAAAAGACTCCATGTTGGAAAAAGATTCCGTGTTGGAAAAAGACTCCCTGTTGAAAAAAGACTCCGTGCTGGAAAAAGACTCCGTGTTGGAAAAAGACTCCGTGTCGCAAAAGACTCCCTGTCGGAAAAGACTCCGTGTCTTAATAGACTCCGTGAGGAAGAGACTCCGTGTCGGAAGAGACAACGTGTCGGAAGAGATTCCGTGTCGGAAAAAGACTCCGTGTTGGAAAAAGCTCCGTGTCGGAAAAAGACTCCATGTCGGAAAAAAACTCCGTGTCGGAAAAAAGCTGCGTGTCGGAAAAAAACCCCCGTGTTGGAAAAAGACTCCGTGTTGGAAAAAGACTCCGTGTTAAAAAAAGACCGTGTTGGAAAAAGACTCCGTGTTGGAAAAAGACTCCGTGTTGTAAAAAGACTCCGTGTTGGAAAAAGACTCCGTGTTGGAAAAAGACTCCGCGGTGGAAAAAGACTCCGTGTTGGATAAAGAGTCCGTGTTGGAAAGACTCCGTGTTGGAAAAAGACTCCGTGTTGGAAAAACTCCGTGTCGGAAAAAATTTCCGTGTCGGGAAAAGACTCTGTGCTGGGGAAAGACTCCGTGCTGGGAAAAGACTCTGTACCGGAAAAAGACTGTGTCGGAAAAACACTCCGTGTAGGGAAAAACCTCCGTGTTGGAAATAGACTCCGTTTTGGAAAAAGACTCCGTGTTAGAAAAAGACCGTCTTCAAAAAAGACTCCGTGCTGGAAAAAGACTCCGTGTTGGAAAAAGACTCCGTGTTGGAAAAAGACTCCGTGCAGGGAAAAGACTCCGTGCTGGGAAAAGACTCCGTGTTGGAAAAAGGCTCCGCGTCGGAAAAAGACTCCGTGTCGGAAAAAGAGTGTGTAGAAAAAAAACTCCGTGTCAGGAAGACTCCGTTTCGGAAAAGACTCCTTGTTGAAAGAGACTCCGTACCGGAAAAAGACTCCGTGTCGGAAAAAGACTCCGTGTTGGAAAAAGACTCCATGTTGGAAAAAGACTCCGTGTTGGAAAAAGACTCCATGTTGGAAAAAGATTCCGTGTTGGAAAAAGACTCCCTGTTGAAAAAAGACTCCGTGCTGGAAAAAGACTCCGTGTTGGAAAAATACTCCGTGTCGCAAAAGACTCCCTGTCGGAAAAGACTCCGTGTCTTAATAGACTCCGTGAGGAAGAGACTCCGTGTCGGAAGAGACAACGTGTCGGAAGAGATTCCGTGTCGGAAAAAGACTCCGGGTTGGAAAAAGCTCCGTGTCGGAAAAAGACTCCATGTCGGAAAAAGACTCCGTGTTGGAAAAAAACTCCGTGTCGGAAAAAATCTCCGTGTCGGAAAAAGACTTCGTTCTGGGGAAAGACTCCGTGCTGGGAAAACTACTTGCTGGGAAAAGACTCCGTGCTGGGAAATGACTCCGTGCTGGGAAAGACACCGTGTCGGAAAAAGACTCCGCGTCGGAAAAAGACTCTGCGTCGGAAAAAACTCCATGTCGTAAAAAGACTCCGTGTCGGAAAAACACTCCGTGTCGAAAAATCACTCCGCGTCGGAAAAAAATCCGTGTCGAAAAAAGACCCCGCGTCGAAAAAGACACCGCGTCGGAAAAGACACCGCGTCGGAAAAAGACTCCGTGTCGGGAAAAGACTCCGTGTCCGAAAAGACTCCGTTCGGAAAAGACTCCGTGTCGGAAGAAGACTACGTGTCGGAAGAAGACTCCGTGTCGGAAGAAGACTCCGCGTCGGAAAGACTCCGCGTCGGAAAAACACTCCGTGTCGGAAAAACACTCCGTGTCGGAAAAAAACTCCGTGTCGGAAAAAAGCTGCGTGTCGGAAAAAAACCTCCGTGTCGGAAAAAACCTCCGTGTCGGTAAAATATGCCGTGTCGGGAAAAAAAACTCCGTGTCGGAAAAAACCTCCGTGTCGGAAAAGACTCCGTGTCGGAAGAGACTCCGAACCGGAAAAAGACTCCGTGTCGGAAAAAGATTCCGTGTCGAAAAAAGACTCCGTGTTGGAAAAAGACTTCGTGTTGGAAAAAGACCCTGTCGAAAAAAGACTCCGTGTTGGAAAAATACTCCGTGTTGGAAAAAGACTCCGTGTTGGAAAAAGACTCCGCGGTGGAAAAAGACTCCGTGTTGGATAAAGAGTCCGTGTTGGAAAGACTCCGTGTTGGAAAAAGACTCCGTGTTGGAAAAACTGCGTGTCGGAAAAAATCTCCGTGTCGGGAAAAGACTCCGTGCTGGGGAAAGACTCCGTGCTGGGAAGACTACTTGCTGGGAAAAGACTCCGCGCCGGGAAAAGACTCCGTGTCGGAAAAAACTCCGTGTCGGAAAAAAACTCCGTGTCGGAAAAAACCTCCGTGTCGGAAAAAACCTCCGTGTCGGGAAAAAACTTCTGTGTCGGAAAAAACCTCCGTGTCGGAAAAACACTCCGTGTAGGGAAAAAACCTCCGTGTCGGGAAAAGACTCCGTTTCGGAAAAGACTGTGTCGGAAAAGACTCCGTGTCGCAAAATACTCCGTGTCGGAAAAGACTCCGTACCGGAAAAAGACTGTGTCGGAAAAACACTCCGTGTAGGTAAGAACCTCCGTGTTGGAAAAAGACTCCGTGTTGGAAAAAGACTCCGTGTTAGAAAAAGACCGTGTTGAAAAAAGACTCCGTGCTGGAAAAAGACTCCGTGTTGGAAAAAGACTCCGTGTTGGAAAAAGACTCCGTGCAGGGAAAAGACTCCGTGCTGGGAAAAGACTCCGTGTTGGAAAAAGGCTCCGCGTCGGAAAAAGACTCCGTGTCGGAAAAAGAGTGTGTAGGAAAAAAAACTCCGTGTCAAGAAGACTCCGTTTCGGAAAAGACCGTGTTGAAAGAGACTCCGTACCGGAAAAAAGACTCCGTGTCGGAAAAAGACTCCGTGTTGGAAAAAGACTCCATTTTGAAAAAAGACTCCGTGTTGGAAAAAGACTCCATGTTGGAAAAAGATTCCGTGTTGGAAAAAGACTCCCTGTTGAAAAAAGACTCCGTGCAGGAAAAAGACTCCGTGTTGGAAAAAGACTCCGTGTTGGAAAAAGACCCCGTGTTGGAAAAAGACTCCGTATTTGAAAAAGACTCCGTGTTGGAAAAAGACTCCGTGTTGGAAAAAGACTCCGTGTTGGAAAAATACTCCGTGTTAGAAAAAGACTCCGTGGCGGAAAAAGACTCCGTGTCGGAAAAACACTCCGTGTAGGAAAAAGTCTCCGTGTCGGAAAAAACTCCTTGTCGGAAAAAACTCCGTTTTCAAAAAACTCCGTGTCGGAAAGACTCCGTGTCGGAAAAGACTCCCTGTCGGAAAAGACTCCGTGTCTTAATAGACTCCGTGAGGAAGAGACTCCGTGTCGGAAGAGACAACGTGTCGGAAGAGATTCCGTGTCGGAAAAAGACTCCGTGTTGGAAAAAGCTCCGTGTCGGAAAAAGACTCCATGTCGGAAAAAGACTCCGTGTTGGAAAAAAACTCCGTGTCGGAAAAAATCTCCGTGTCGGAAAAAGACTTCGTTCTGGGGAAAGACAACGTGCTGGGAAAACTACTTGCTGGGAAAAGACTCCGTGCTGGGAAAAGACTCCGTGCTGGGAAAAGACTCCGTGCTGGGAAAGACACCGTGTTGTAAAAAGGCTCCGTGTTGTAAAAAGACTCCGTGTTGTAAAAAGACTCCGTGTTGGAATAAGACTCCGTGCTGGGAAAAGACTCCGTGTTGGAAAAAGGCTCCGCGTCGGAAAAGACTCCGCGTCTGAAAAAGACTCCGTGCCGGGAAAAGACTCCATGCCGTGAAAAGACTCCGCGCCGGGAAAAGACTCCGTGCAGGGAAAAGACTCCGTGCCGGGAAAAGACTCCGTGCCGAGAAAATACTCCGTGCCGGGAAAAGACTGTGCCGGGAAAAGGCTCCGTGCCGGGAAAAGACCCCGTGCTGGAAAAAGCCTCCGTGTTGGAAAAAGACCTCGTGTTGGAAAAAGACTCCGTGTGGGGAAAAAACCTCCGTGTCGGGAAAAGACTCCGTTTCGGAAAAGACTGTGTCGGAAAAGACTCCGTGTCGCAAAATACTCCGTGTCGGAAAAGACTCCGTACCGGAAAAAGACTGTGTCGGAAAAACACTCCGTGTAGGGAAAAACCTCCGTGTTGGAAAAAGACTCCGTTTTGGAAAAAGACTCCGTGTTAGAAAAAGACCGTGTTGAAAAAAGACTCCGTGCTGGAAAAAGACTCCGTGTTGGAAAAAGACTCCGTGTTGGAAAAAGACTCCGTGCAGGGAAAAGACTCCGTGCTGGGAAAAGACTCCGTGTTGGAAAAAGGCTCCGCGTCGGAAAAAGACTCCGTGTCGGAAAAAGAGTGTGTAGAAAAAAAACTCCGTGTCAGGAAGACTCCGTTTCGGAAAAGACTCCTTGTTGAAAGAGACTCCGTACCGGAAAAAGACTCCGTGTCGGAAAAAGACTCCGTGTTGGAAAAAGACTCCATGTTGGAAAAAGACTCCGTGTTGGAAAAAGACTCCATGTTGGAAAAAGATTCCGTGTTGGAAAAAGACTCCCTGTTGAAAAAAGACTCCGTACTGGAAAAAGACTCCGTGTTGGAAAAAGACTCCGTGTCGCAAAAGACTCCCTGTCGGAAAAGACTCCGTGTCTTAATAGACTCCGTGAGGTAGAGACTCCGTGTCGGAAGAGACAACGTGTCGGAAGAGATTGCGTGTCGGAAAAAGACTCCGTGTTGGAAAAAGCTCCGTGTCGGAAAAAGACTCCATGTCGGAAAAAGACTCCGTGTTGGAAAAAAAACTCCGTGTCGGAAAAAATCTCCGTGTCGGAAAAAGACTTCGTTCTGGGGAAAGACTCCGTGCTGGGAAAACTACTTGCTGGGAAAAGACTCCGTGCTGGGAAATGACTCCGTGCTGGGAAAGACACCGTGTCGGAAAAAGACTCCGCGTCGGAAAAAGACTCCGCGTCGGAAAAAACTCCATGTCGTAAAAAGACTCCGTGTCGGAAAAACACTCCGTGTCGAAAAATCACTCCGCGTCGGAAAAAACTCCGTGTCGAAAAAAGACCCCGCGTCGAAAAAGACACCGCGTCGGAAGAAGACTCCGTGTCGGAAGAAGACTCCGCGTCGGAAAGACTCCGCGTCGGAAAAACACTCCGTGTCGGAAAAAAACTCCGTGTCGGAAAAAAGCTGCGTGTCGGAAGAAA
>JARKHS020035876.1:0-40602 GCA_030143305.2 Amblyomma americanum | reverse complement strand
CTGTTTAGTGAGGGTGATAGCACTCGACATATATAGCCCTCCAAACCCTTGCGCATGGCATGTTGTCTCGTCTGCTCCTGCTATGCCCACTGCAAAAGAAGGGGTCATGCGTTAGTCTTACCTTGATGGATGTATCATGAGACACGGTGGCCCCGATGCCGACGGAGGTGAGGCCGCAGTTAGCCAAGGCTAATCTGGTCTAGCGATGATAGCAGTGGCCTTGACAATGAAAAAAAAATGCCTCCATCAACTCACAATCAGTCTACTCTTTTTACCAGAAAAGAATTTTCGTTCCACTGTGGGGCATAAATCTGCAAGGTGCTACTGGGAGGTGCCATTCAATGAGTGGGCATGTGATAGCACTCGACATATATAGCCCTCCAAAACCTTGCGCATGCGCATGCGTACAAAGCAGCATGGAAGTAAAATGTCTTATCAGAGTAGGCGCGATAGAAACTTCAGCTCAGCATCGTAAAGGAAAACCGATGTGTCACATACACTGTTCGGTAACGCTTTCTTGATATATAAGGCTTCCAATGTTTCACGCGATGTCTGGTGTCTGCCTCTACCCAGAATCCTCGCATCGCGGAACCATGGAATGCAATCGGTGCAAGACCTGCAGTGATCCACAAGTCGCTCACCTTCGTTATTTTCTATATCTTTTGCATGCTCCTTAAGCCGGTCGTTCACACAACGCCCCGCCTGACCAATGTAGGATTACCCGCAGGACAGGGGAATTTCATATGCGACGTTTGTGGCCCACTTTATGAAACGCTAGCCATGCTTCTTCTGACAGCCAAGCATTTGGTTTTCGCAAGTTACGCTACGGCGGTGAATAAAAACTGCGTGGCTGTGAAAAAGGTCAAACCAGATTTAAGAGCAAAGCGATTGAACTTTGTAAGCGCCTAGACCTGCGAAGACTAGCTAAAGATGTAACTAAGAGCGCGAGAGGGGCGTTAAATGTTTTCTTTACCGTTAAAACGCATAAACCCGAAGCTCCATTCCGTGCCATTGTGAGTGCAGCTGGTACGTAGCAGCATTGCGGGAGTAAGTTCCTTCAGAGAAGTTTGAATAGCCTCGTAATAACTCATCCATTTCTTACAAAAAGTTCATGGGAAGTAGCCCATTTTTTTTCGAAGAGAAGAATGACATAGATTATGCTTTTTCTGTTGATGTAGAAGACCTTTTTTATTCAATGCCCTATCCGGACCTGTTTAAATCTGTTAAAGATTGCACAGACGAGAGTGGCTCGGTGGTTTTCCAAAACGCTGCTGGTATCACTGCTGATAACTTTTTAGCCATTTCAGAATCTTATCTCCGGAGCACTTTTATCTTATTTGACCAGCAACCTTACTTGCAGTAGGAAGGCATTTGCATAGGCTCTTGCATAGCCCCTATACTTTGCAATATCTTTTCACATCCATCGATCGCTCTCCACACGATCGTTTTAACCGTTTTATTAATGACAAATTCCTTAAAGTGTTTCGTTACATGGACGACTTTGTAGTGATTTTAAACAATCAGGGCTCCGTTTCGAATGAAGCTATTGTGAGCATTGTTTTAGATGATTTTAGAAACCTAGAGAAAGGTCCATGTTTCGCTAATGAGCTACCAGATGCTTCAGTTTTTAGATTTGCAGTTCAAGTTTTCAGATGGGCACATTAGCTGAGCTTACTCCCCTTGCTTAAAAAGGGCTCCTGCCGTACAATTCGGCCCACTCAAAGATAGTGATAGAGGCAGGGGTGCGACTTCAGAGGTATCGGCGGCGAACGTTTGTATGCGCCGATAATGGCGGCCGGGTTTTCCCGTGCGCGCCGCATTCTTGGGGCAAAGCCATTCCCTAGCATTTGCTGGGGAAGATGACCAGAGCGCGCGTTTGCTGCGCTCGCTTCGCTGCCTGGAACCAGAAGTACAGCGGCAAGGCACAACGGATCCCCGTGCGCCTGCCGCGAAAGGTGGCGGGTGCGTGCGGCTCCAACCGCTCACCACGCTGGCCGGATCCCGAAGAGCCTCTCTCCGGTTCCGCAGAATTCCGCGTAACCTACGAGGTGGCGCACCCGTCGCCGTTCCCTTTCCCCATGAGGGAGGCTTCCCTCCTCGCCCAGCCGGGGCTGTCCGTCCCGACGGCTGACGATGAAGATGGGCCGCATCGAAATGGAGGGGGAAGCATGTTCTCCACATCCCTCCCTCCTTGGGGTATTCACACGGGGGATGGAATCCCTCCCGAACTGACGGCGGCTGCGTACACGTCACGCCTTCGAGAGTGCTCGCGGCGACGCAGTTTCCGGTTTTGGTCCGGCGGCCGCCGCCGACGGGGGAGGGGACCGTTCGCTCGGCCGCTACGTTCAGTCCCCGCGTCCCCGGGAGATGAGGCGGAACTTGGCAGGGCGCGCGTTGGGGTCGCTGTGAGTGGCGCTCCGCTGTCGACGGAGCTGTATTACTTCTTGCCGTGGATTTTGCGCACGTTGGACGAAGAGGAATGCGTGCACTAATAAAAACATTTTTGAAGTCCAATATTTATGAACTGGTTAGAGCAAGATGCGTTTTGTGGCATACGTCGTCTTTTTGTTTGTCTGCATCTTCTCAGAGTTTCTTCTCTTCTATCTTTCACGCATCTCTCTTTTTTTCGTCTAATTTTTCCCCCCTCGACTGTCGGCATTTTCCCTCCTCAGATCAGCACAGCCCCGCTCCTTGAGCATGGTAAACCCAGATGGCGGCTTTTGTTGTAAAAAAATAATAATATTAACTTCCTCGTCGCTGCAAAGCATCTTAGCATTTTACCCCCCCCCCCCCCACCTCTCCCTAATGAAGGAATGCACAAAATTCGAGACGCATGAAACACGATAGGAACGATGAGGTACACCAGACAGCCCCTTCTTTCCTTTTCAACCCTTTGAGCTGTGCCTTCGCAGACTTATAATCTCCCTTGTCGAATTGCTTGCTGTCGGCACCAGCGTGGGAACGGAATAGTTCCCATCAGTTTGACGTTCGCAGTGCGCATGGTTTCCAAGCTTCTCGTGGGGACTCAGACCAGCTACGCTTCGCAGTTGGCCTTTCTGTGAACGAACTGGACCAGCTGTGCTGAACCTCCGGTCTTTCCTGCAATATTTCGCTGTGTAGTCAGTATTCGTTCGTTTTCAGAAGCGCCTGTCTTGTGTACGTCAATGTTGTGATGACCCCCATAATGCGCAGGTCCACACGGGACGGAGAGGCAAAGAGACACCGTATGGCTCAGTTTAAACAAACAGATATATTCAATAATTATACATGATTAAGATTCAGAGGCTGGGGCGTCCGAGCTTACGTGCCGACGACTTCATGGGGACGATGGAGGGGCTCCGGAGTTGAGCTCGAGCGGTTGCTGGCAGAAGCTGCACGCCGTCGGGCTTCGGCGCTGAAGGCCCTCTTGGCGAACGATGTCGTCCTGAGCGTCCTTCTTCCGTACTGCTTGTCGATTTTTATATCATCTTCTCCCCACACTCCCTAGGGTGAGGACGCCCACGCCGGAGTGGGGGGGGGGGGGGCTAGGGCTTTCACTTGGGCGCACAAACACATCTCGCCCCCCCTCACGTGTTGAGTCCGAGGGAAAGAAGGTTGTCTTCGAGGTAGCGCATAGCGTCGGCTGTGGTAAGGCGCGCTCTGGCCCGCTGTCGGTTCTCGCGGGTCACCGGCCTCCGTTCTCCATCAACTGACACTCGCCCCTCAAGGCCGGAACGCGAGGTCACTAAAAGGCCGGGAAAGTGGTCCCTTGTCCTGGGATGTGCTCGGGAGGGTTGATTGATGATGCCCACCGTCTTGCCAAGGGGCCAGGCCCGCCGAAACGAGGCCCCTGGAACGGCCACGGTAATTGGGGAGGATAAAGCCCGTTTCCCCGCGGCGGCGGCGGCGTTCGACTCGTGCCGACACTATGGAAAAGGGGGTCCGGTTGGGCTTAAACCCCTTCGTTCTGGTCGTCACTCTCAAAGAGCATGGCTGGGTAATTGATGATGCTGCTGTCATCTGGGTCTCCGTCTACGCCGCGCCGTGGAACGCGGAACCTCGTAGCACACACAAGGAACGTCACAACGTTCCTGTCGAGCTTCGTGCGTCAATTTTTGTGCCTTTCTTCAGCGTGCGCCAGAAGCGAAAGATGCATTGGAGCGACAAAGCAGTGCTTTTCTTCTTGTCGTTAGTTGAGCAGTATCCTTCACTGTGGGATGTCAGCAACAGCGACTACAACAAGACACGCTTGGAAGCCTCCGTCTGGGAGAATATCTGTCGGGAGATGGCAACTCGTTTCCCCCAGTTTGAGCCGTACACTGTTGGTGAGTACAATCGCTTTGTCTTAGTAAATACGGCCGCATCATGTATTTGATGTGTCTAAGTCTTCGTGTTGACCACATATCTTACCGCAGCATGACAACCAGATTTTCTTTAGGGGCAAAGGGAATTTGTTGTGACAACTGCACTTGCTGTCCATTCTCCTTTTCCTCATGCCTCACAGGCCATGGCGAGAGCAAAAATGTACTATTTTTTGGCGTGTGTGTATGTGTGTGGAGTGTTGCCCATCTAACGAATGTCCTTTTCCCTCTCCTTGTGTACCGACTACGTAAAAACACTGTTAAAGAACAAACGGAGGACGTACAGAGAAGAGAAAAAGAAAATGCTCTATACGAAGAGCGGCCAAGGGGCAGATGATGTGTACATAGGGAAGTGGAAATTCTTTAAAGCAATGATGTTCATAGACAATGGAGCCCCAGCCGAGAGCCGAACGTACACAGAAACGTACGGGATGGCCACAGAAGAGGTGAGAAAGCGGTATACGCACTCTTTCCTTCATCGGAAGCTACATTTGTTCTTCCAGCCGCAATCTGAGAGCTTTGTTCGGTCGCTAGCCCTGCTTTTCTCTCCACGTACTTCTCGCGCGAAAATGAGAGCGTCTTTGCATGCTGCTTCGTACTTTTTGTTCCCGCCTTTTCTGAGCTTCACCGTAGAATATTTTGAAAGCCTCTTTCTTACTGCGCTTCTGTTCGTTGATCACAGCCGCTACCCCATCCCAACCTTCCTCTAGCGTGCAAGAATTCATGACATTTAAATTGTTCAGATACAGAATAACTGATCTGTTTTACATGCAAACGCTACATTGTTCAAATCACTGTTTGTGTTAACTGCGGTAATTTCTTTGCAGGAATATGGGCAATCTCCAGAGAACAGCCTTGTTGTGGAATCTCAGGACCCGGCGGTCGACGCGTCGGTGTCCAACACAGCGGCGGCAGAAGCACCTGTGCCACAAGCATCCGAGGCACAATCAGCGGTGGCTCTGGCTAACGCAAACCAGGCAGCTCCGAAAAGAAAAAGAATTGCACACCACCAGCTTGCTCTTCTGCAGCAGCGGACTGACACGCTGTCCAAGATGGCCAAGACCCTTGACAATTCTAGTCCGGACGATTGCAGCGCATTCGCTTCTGTACTAGCTCATTATTTCAGGAAGTTGCCGCTAGCTAAAAGGGCGAAGTGCCAGGCAGCAGTCCTGACTTTAATGACAACTTACTTAGAGGATGAGTCGTAAGTCAAGTGCCTAAATGGTGTAAGTTTATTCAACTTCATTGAGAGTACAAGCTAATTCAGAATAAACAAACATTTCAATTTCCGTCATGCTGTAGAAGAGTGTCTTCATTGAGTGACATCAATTGGTCATCTCAAGCTGGCCATTTCAACGCTGAATGCCAACCATGTTAACCTAAACACTCCTCCTTAAAATGCTGATGTGAACGCCCGCATGGGTGTTTTGCCAACTCACAGCGCCGTCTCCGTTGAAGTAGTCGCACAGCCGTTCGCGCACAGCTGCAGCGAGAGAACTTGGGCGAGACCGGCACGGTTGCAAGGCGAAAAATGCTTGAGGATTTTCCCCTGTATTTATGCTTTCTGGCCGCTCAAGATGATGTCCTTTAAGGATATTTTGAATCACACAAGCTGCTTCGACCATAATTGTCACCTTCTCCGGCTTGGCATGAACTGTAGTCAGAAGGAATCGAAATCGATGAGCTGAAATGCCGAAAGCGTTTTCAGACACTCGTCGGGCCCTTGACAACCTAAACAAAATATAAAAAACGAAATTAAGAATCAATTGCGCTGAAATTCCACATCAATCACGCAACTGCCTATGTTTATTTCTGATATTGTATATCTCCATTATATATCATCATTGTTATCTAATATTAATTTTTTATGTTATTAACACAAGAGTAGCAGAAAGAGGTGCATTACCGGTAGTTGAAGACCTTTTGTTCAGAAGAGAGCTGAGTTCCACTAAAAGGCTTCATCAGGTTCTGTGACAGGGGAAAAGCGTCGTCGCCCACCAGAACAGGCGGAAGCTGCAGGTTTGTGGAACTCCACATAGATACAAGATCGGGCATATTTGCCTTCTTGCATGCGATGGCTTTCTGCAGTGGTGTTGTCTGCCATATTGCCCCATCTCCTATTGATCCTGGTGCCCCAACATCAAGATACAAGAACTTGCAGTCGGCATCAACAAGAGCGAACAGTATGATGCTGAAGGTCTTCTTGTAATTAAAATACAATGAGCCCGATTTTGCTGGTTTCACAATTGCGACGTGCTTACCGTCGATAGCACCCACACAATTAGGGAACTGCCAACGATCTCTAAAAGCCTCAGCTAAAAGCGACCAGTCAGCCTCAGATTTGGGTGCTCTCAAAGTCTCTGCCTTAAATTCATCACAGATTGCTTGGCATGTTGTTGATATTACGCTGTTAACAGTGCTGTGGCCCAACCGAAACTGCCGGCTTAGAGAGAACTGACTTTCTCCTGCAAAAAAAAGAAAGCAAAGCAACGATGTCACATTTACAGTTTCTTGCTACCCCTGTCAATAGCTCGCTTATCCCAACAAACGAAGCCAAACACTCACCCGATGCTAAAAAACGTAGCGTCACTTCAAGACGTGTTCTCGCGCTGACGGTGGTCCGCATGTTTGTGCTCTGCTTTTCAATCCGGTGTCTGATGCGTTCCAGCATCCACAAGAAAACTTCATGCGGCACACGAAGCAGTTTCTGGTATTCGTCCGGGTCGTCTTCACGGAGCGTGTTATACAGACTGTGCTGCACACCAAGGGACTTTTCTTGCACCCATGGCTTCACCCAGCACCGCCGCTTTTTCTTGAAAAGATCGTCGTCATCCTCGGTTTCAAGTAGAGCCGCCAACAACACGTACTTGCGCCTTTTTGCGACGTCCATTTCCTGCTCTGGATCCTCTAGCGCCAGAAAGTTCGACGTGTATTCAGCTGCGGTGCTGGGAACTGTCTGTTTCCCTTTTTCGGTTTCTTTTCCCTCTTATCTCCCTTCAATCTTTATTATTTTTTTTAGCCTTCGCTGTCTTCAAAGAACAGCAAAACCGGCCGTCCGGCCCTTTCTTTAACCCCTCCCACGCCGCCCGGCCGCTTCGCGCGTCTAGAATCCCCCGCGGCGGCTCCCCGCTGCCCGTGTGAATACTAAATTTGGGAGCGGGGGAGGGGTTTGGCCGGCCGGTGACGTACGGCGCCTCGTCTCCCCGTCCCTCCGCGCCGAGGTCCCCCGTGTGAATACCGCATAAAATAAATGTCGGCCTACGGTTGAACCCGTCCTTGGATGCCACCGACGAAGGGGCCACGAGCGTTGCGGTGATGACTGCAAGGCAGCTTGTACAGGCGGGGTGCCGGAGTCATCCGATGAGAAGCAAGGTCACCGGGCACCCGTCCTTGTCCAGCAGCAGGCATCCAAAATTAGCGTGACGGGAGGGTGTTGTTCGCGCCGACGCGCCATTGTTGGAAGGTAGAAGAAAGAGCTGCCCCCCCCCCCCCCCCACCCCCCGCTCTCGTAGCCGCTGCAAACTGCTCGCCGGAGACTCCGCAGCCAACACCCTCTAGACTAGGGAAGGCCTCTCTGCTCCTCCGTTACGTCATCACACTACGACGGGCGCCGGAGTTCGTGTTCTTCATGAAGGGACGCTACGGCGCGCTCGTTCGTTCTTGTGTAACTGCAGCGCTACGTGAAATCGTCCTATGAAGATTTTGGCCCCATGATTTAATGCTGGCGTATATGTATGATGTCATTTCCGGTACACAATCAGCGGTGAATAGGTTTAAAAATTGAGTTAGCGGTTTCCGGATTATGTATATATGTTGGCTATTTAGTATCGTTTACTGTCGCCTAATATTGCCTGAAAGTCAGCACACTTTTTTTCAGCGGGGCATTGATATTCCGCTGTGCGTTCACATATATCTTTATTTTTGTTAATAGCTCGTTGCATGACGCGGACTTAGAAATTATTTTCGGCAAAAATTGAACCTTGTGGTATATCACCTTGAGCCGACTTTTTGCCAGGAATCTGACTCCTATTTGTAACCTTTTTCTTCCAAACCAACACTCACCTTCCCTCCACAAACATACACAAAAAAACATTGCCACAAGTTATGCTCTCAGAACAGCTTACAGCTTCATGCATGGCATCTGAACTGATCGACTGAGAAGATGCCTTTCGATTTTATAATATTGAAGCAAGCTGTGTTACATACAAAGGATATGTTTATTAAGAAGTACTTGCAGCTGGCCTTGTTGGTGCATATTAGTGAAAGACATGAGAGCGCAAAATGGCAGCACGGACGAGTAACTGAACAGGACGAGCGCTGCACTTTCAACTAGATTTATTCAAGGAAGAGCGTTTACGTTTATATAGCCTCTGCCCTTATCCAACCGCGAATAAGAGCATGGATAAGGGCAGAGGCTATATAAACGCTCTTCCTTGCATAAATCCAGTTGAAAGTGCAGCTCTCGTCTTGTTCCGTTACTCGTCCGTGCTGCTATTTTGCGCTCTCATGTCTTTCACACATGTCTTTATTACAGAGTACAAGTATTCAGAAAACTTTCAGAGGTATGCAACACAAGGAGTTAGAACAGTCAAGATTTCAAAGTGTTAAACTTCCGTTTTTGAGCAACTTTTGCTTGCACAATACTGTCGTTCCTATTTTTACAATAGTTTTTCAGCAGAATGTTTGTTGCAGCGCTGAGAATGTGATGCATGACCAAGTGAGGACTATGACCTCTTTCACATTCGTCGAAACCGTCACCGCCTCTTATCAGGTTGGTAGCCAGTGTGAAAAGGGCTTGCCTTTGGTTCGCTAGAGAATGGAAGTGCACAGCATACTTTTCACTTCGCAGCTTGTCCAGGATGATTTCAGCAGTCATTACAGCATTCACAACTGCAGGTTGGGGGAACTTGAGCCCACCGCGATTCATGTTCGCTATAATTTCTGCATTCTCAATTATGACGTCCTCATCTTCTACCAAATTTGCTCGGCAAGCAGTGCATGCAAGTTTTTTAAGTGCTGCTTGGGCGCAGTATCCGGCCACGTACGTTATGGCTGGAAAATTTTGTGCCTTCATTTCGAAGTCCTTGTCATTTACTTCAATGCTGAACCTCTGTAGAATCGCCTCTTCAATGCTGACAGCAGGTGCCCCTGAATCCATGTCTGGAAGCGCCAGGGCTCTTTGTAGGCGAAGCTTGCGTTCAGATTCGAACACTTGTCTGATGGACACATGGTATTGCGACCCAGAAAGCTGCCTATACTTGCCAAATCTTTCCTCCAAGCAGTCTGTCTGGAACTTCCCCAGAAGTACGTAGTCAAATCCAAGGTCTTCAAGGCAATAGTTTATTATCTTGATCAAGGCTTCCGTAGTGAGATGCAAGGCACTGTGGGTCTCCCGAGTGAGAATTCCATTGTCAAACTTCAAACTCTCCCAGCGGTCAAGCCATTGCATGATGGTTTGAAGGAATTCGACTTGTGGACACAGCTTTTCTGAAATAGGAGTCTGCAAGTCATCACGAATCCGGCGTCCTTTGCTGGGCGACTTCACATTAACAATCCTCCACCAGGTTTTGACAACCTTTAAATATTCCGCTGTTCCAGCTGCATTCTGCAGTGTATAGCGTTGACCGCATGTTTCTAGAGCAGCTATGGTTGATAGGTTGAACACTTTCAGTGCAAGCTTCTCATTTTGCCTTTCCATATTAGATGGATTGAGGGCCTTTACCGACAGTGTTGGAGCAGTCTTGATAAGGTGGTCTTGTTTTTTTAGGTGGAGATCCCGGAGGGCCTTGAACGAAGCAGTGATAATTTTTGGGTTGGAGTCCAAATTCATAAGTGAAGGAAAAAACATGCAGGTTCCATGTTTCTTTTGGTTGATCCAATTGTTCCGAATACATTTCAACAAGTGAACAGGGTAAATAACGAAAAAAAGAGGACGAGTGGGATCTGATGGGTGAGGATAGGAACTGCTGACTTTTGATGACAATCCAAAGAGAGACATTGTTTGGCGATTGATAGACTTGTTATCAGTGATGACTGCAATGATGCGAAGCCCAACCTTTTCAAGCTCATTTATGATGCTGCGGAGAACAGTGTTCAGCTGTTGAGCATTGATTTGTTCTACTGGCAAAATGTGAACAACACTTTTTTGTGATGACAGGAGGCTTTGAATCATAAAGACATGAGCTGACTTTGCTGCATTTGTAGTGTTGCTGGCAGTGCCGACAATCGTGCCACCCTTGTAATCAAAATATGCCTGTAAATGGATCTCATTCATCATGAGAACCACTGTCTTCTCATGATCCTTAATTGCACTCGCGAGCTTCTTTGCATAAAGCAGGAAAGAAACATCCTGCTGCTCAGCTGCTGGATTTATAACATATGCATTGCATACACGCCTGATCGTGGACTCATGCGGCAATGTGAGACCTCGTAGTTACGCAAGTACCTATAAGCATGAGGAGAGATGGTAAATAGAAGGCAGGAAAATACCAACAGCTCTGAAGAGTAGCGGGGTGACTTGCTTAAAAGGAGAAAGACTTGTTCTTTTAAAAACGTCAAAGCATCTTGCCGATCTTCGTCTTGCATTTCTTGATTTGTTGCGTCTTCAAGAAGAGATAGCACGAGCTTCAATATTGCACCAGTCTTGTCTTCAGGTTGGCGGAAGGCAGGATTCTTATCAGAGCTCTCAACAGCATCCAGCAGACCTGTTAAGCACCGAATATCATTCACAGTTTTTGGAATGATCTCCACGCCATCAAGTTTGGTGACCTCGACATCATTAATATACAGCTTTAGAGAGAGGTCCTCGGTGACTTTAACTGATTTTTTTATTGCTGGGGCACCATCGACAGTCAGATTGAGGAAGAGTATAAAGTCATGCTGGTAAACAGCCGTCCAGAATTTGGAGACCTTTATACATGGTATGCATTTCAACAGCGCCTGAAAGTTGTCAATTTTGTTTCGGTCCTCTTCAGCCTGGTGTGCTTCAATAGACAAGTTGATGGCATCTTGTAGCGCAGCTGCCTCTCGGCGCGTCCTCTTTTCATCTGGGGCCTCTCGAGACGTGCTTGCATTTGGGGCAGAAAGATATGCCGGGCAGTCGGGAAGTATGCTTGGAGCAGCATCAGGTCGTAACCGTACGAGCTTGAGTGCCACTTCAATTACTTTGCCGGTCTTTGTATCCGTGTAGCTTGTTCTATTTACCATGTCGGACGGTTTAAAGTGGCGCTCACAGACCTGGGATAAGAAAAAACAAAGACAGTAAAAGCTCTAGAACCTGAAGTTTAAAAACAGACAAGTGCATGACAGTACGAGAGAAATTTCTATAAATGTCGTGTGAACTGAATGTCAGCAATACTATTTCGCTACGACTTTACAGATTTACCCAGTCCAAAAGAGGCAGCACTACGGAATTATCTCGCGACATGCTGCCCGCAGCGCTTTCAATGCAACTGACGAAGGCGTAACCACGACAGTCAAAGGAATGTTTCCTTACCACCGACCGCTTTCCTTGAATGAAGTCCGCACGGTGGATAGCTTTAATCCATTGAGCTCTTCTTGCTTGGTCCGAAGGGAAGGTGAAGACTCGCACACGCTCACCACCATCATAGTTCCCGCGGCACCGCGGTACGCAGCAATGCCCAGGCATTATCACAGCCTGCACACTATTGTTGTTTGCCTATTAAAGACTAGGCACACACCTCCCGGCACCGACGTACTTCCTCGTCGTTACCAACGTCGTTACCGTACAGGTGGTAACTCTGAAACAGCGTTGAGTTTCGTGACACACGCTGCACGGTAAAAAAAAGAAACGCAGAAATTCGAACACGTGCAACAACGTTCACGAAATGAAGGAACCACTGATGTTTACCGCAGTGCGAATGCATTTTCCAGCCGAGCACTCTACACGAATGCGAAAAAGTATAACAAAACCACGTAAAAGAAAACAATATTACCTTCCAAAATAAGCGGTTCAACAAAAACTATAAATTTTTACAAAATAAAATTTTTATCTTTGCAGCACAGCAGTAATAAAAGCATCAAAATGTTTTCTTAAATTCGATACTTCGGCTAGTACTGCTCCGCGCACGCGTTGTTGCACCAAAATCACCGAGACCAGTCGGAGAAAGTGGGGGCACGACGGCCTCTCCTCGAAAGCGCCGAGAGCTGGCCCGTCGTAGTGTGATGACGTAGCCACAAAAGAAAGGAGGATATGGAGAGGCCTTAACTAGTCTAGAGGGTGTTGCCGCAGCTCGATGATTCACGGCCGCAAGGCAGCATGCCGGGACCCATACAATGGACAGCAGGCCGGGGCAGCTTCTCTTGAACTCTGCATATCGCTCCTAGGATCTCCAACAGTTTGAATCAAAACAATGGAGACCACGCAAACTCACCATTTGGTTAAATGCGGAGCAATAAAAGTGCCAAACAATCCTATCCGGCACCGCCCGAACGCTCGGTTCCTTTGAACGTAGCTGGCTCTCTGCGGACGAAGCACATTCGCGTTTCGCTTTCCGGCATGATGATGTTAAGCTCTCTTGAGGTGCGTTAGCGTCTCTGGTTCCGCGAAATTATAAATTCGCTTCGCAGCCCAAAAAATAAGTTCGTTTGAACAAAGTCAGCTTTCTGTAGTTGAGCGAGAGCTCTCGGCTCTAGCGAGGTTAAATATACAACAAGCCAGCCCGTTTGCGCGTGCTTGTGCCACGGTACGACTATGTCCTCCCAAAAGCGACAGGCAGCTCCCGAAGAGCCTTAGGCCTATTCGCTCATGCACTTCCAGGTGCCAACAAAGGGCCAAGGACAATAGCTAGAACACAACGCCACGAGGGGATATGTTTCTGCCAAGGTGACCCTAACGCGAACGGCGCCTACCGCTTCTCGCGGTGTCGCAGCGCCCCGGCGCTTTTCCTGTAATCACGACTGCAATCCAAAACAGCTGATTACGGCACCCGGCTCCCAGAGCCAAAGTGACGGAACAGAGAATATTTACAACTATGTACAAGAAAAATTGGGCCACCCTTCAGGCTTCCGCATTCACTCGCTTCTGGCTTGCTGTTCTCCATGGACGTCTCGGTCTCGCTCTCCATGAGCGGACCTCGTAGGTTCACCTTCCAAAGGTGTACCGATGAAGTGCTCATCAAAAGCGTAGCATGCACGGCAAATCTCCCATGCTGCTATTACACTCATCTCGCTGTCAAGAAAGCATCTTAGCCTTGCTAGCAACTGCGAATTCGGGTCAGGCCTAACGCTGTTCCAAATCCGGGCGGGCATTCCACGAGCCGAACTGACTGTCGTCCCTCGTCCCAAGAGCTTGCCCCACGTTGGACGCCTGATGTGGAGAACCTGTTTCCCCTCTCCATTTCGATGCGGCCTATCTTCATCGTCGGCCGTCGAACGGACAGCCCCCGGCTGGGCGAGGAGGAAAGCCTCCCTCATGGGGAAAGAGAACGGCGACGGGTGCGCCACCTCGTAGGTTACGCGGAATTCTGCGGAACCGGAGAGAGGCTCTTCGGGATCCGGCCAGCGTGGTGAGCGGTTGGAGCCGCACGCACCCGCCACCTTTCGCGGCATGCGCACGGGGATCCGTTGTGCCTTGCCGCTGTACTTCTGGTTCCAGGCAGCGAAGCGAGCGCAGAAAACGCGCGCTCTGACCGCCTTCCCCAGCAAATGCTAGGGAGCGGCTTTGCCCCAAGAATGCGGCGCGCACGGGAGAACACGGCCGCCATTATCGGCGTATACAAACGTTCGCCACCGATACCTCCGAAGTCGCGCCCCTGCCCCAGCCGCTAAGTCGGAAGTCCTTCTTACGTAGCCTTCTATTTCCGAGGAATGCATCGTTGAAGTTTTGTAGCTAGCTGGTCCGCTGTGTGTATTGATTGCAAGTGTAATAAATAGCATATGAGTGTTAACGCTGTGTCGTCCCTTCCTTTTGTCCCTCGAGCACGAACCCCTCCGCGGTTAGCGAGCGGGAACGCTGCATCCGCGGAGTGGGAGTGCGGGCGGGGCGAAAGGTTTGTCCCCCTGTATTTCCACAAAGGTAAAGTTTTATTTCCCCGTGTCCTGTAAATGCAGGCCAAGAATGCGGAAGGTAGGGGTTTGCGGTATGGGAGTGTCATGCAGATAAAATGTGATGGAATCGTTAGGGACACACCGCGGACTCGGATCCTCTTCGAAGAGACTTTCTCCAAGGCGATCCGGGTGGCAGACAAGGCTCCACTCGTTGAAACGCCCAAAGTATTTCAATGTCCACAGTACCCAGTGGAGCTACCGCGATGACGATGCTAGAATACGACTTCTGGTCGAACTCTTTTCCCGGCTCCAACTTACACTTCTTACGGACCCCACCTTTCCCACTCGAATCGGTACGTCCATAACACACGACACATGCCCCGACGTCACCCTCACCAAATCCACTGCAGATGCTACGAAGGAGAATCTTCACGATACCCTGGATAGCGACCACTGCATACTCCGTGTCACCATTCGCACAAACGCGTCCCGCAAATGCTATGGCCAAGCCCAACTCACACATTGGCACCAATGCCGCTGGTCTCCTATCCCAAACGTCCTACTAACGGAGGAGTACGATGTTTGGGCCAGACACATCACTGCGCAGCAGCGCGGCCACACTCAGACCATTCCTCTGACGGAAGATAGGCCGGCGATGGACAACCACCTCCTCCATCGGTGGGAGGCCTGTCGCGGTTTCAGCCGTCGATGGAAGTGCACACACAAGGCGAACCGCCGTCTCAAAATACGCATAGCACAACTCACTACACAGGCTGATGGATATGCGGTCCGTTTGTTTGACTCCTACTGGACTGCACGCTGCAACCGAGCTGCAGGACAGATGAGCTCGGAGAGCACCTGGCACATCTTTCGCTTTCTCCTCGACCCGTCCAACACGAAAGGTCAAACACACCGCAACATAAAGCGGGCTCTACAGAACTACTCGGGCACGAATGCACAGCTTGTTGAGGATATATGTGAGCGCCACCTATGCCACACAGAGGGCCCACAAGGTCCTCTGCTCCAGTGTGCAGGAGACCCTAGCACGGACCTGAACGCTCCTTTCGCACTCTATGATTGAAAGAAGCCATACCAAAAACGAGAAGTGGTACGGCTCCCGGTCGCGATCGCATTACAGTTACGCTACTTGCGAACCTGCCCAGCCAAGCGTATATTGACTACATCAATCGGATTTGGGAAGGGTTCCCCCTCCCTAGGAATGGAAAACCTTCCTTGTAATTTTCAGTCGTAAACCCATTTCATTCCTAAGCATTTTAACAACTTGAGACCCATTGCGCTAACCTCATGCGCTGGGAAACTCATAGAGACCATGGTTCGAGGCCGGTTGTTTTCCTGTTTCGAATCTAAGGCTCTGTTTGCAGGCACCACGTTCGGGTTTCGCTCGCGCATGTCGGCCCAAGACGTATCTGCCAACTCTGCGAGGATATCATCACTCCTCGGACGACCACGCGCAGAGATCGCGCTATTCTGGCATTAGACCTTAAGGGCGCTTTCGATAACGTCAAACACGGCAGCATACTGTCCAACCTCAGTCGCACAAATTGCGGCGGAAGGCGTTCAGCTACGTCCGAGACTTCTGCCAACGAAAGGCCCTGCTCCGCATCGATGATTGATCAGGAGTACGGACCTTACCTCATGGGGCCCAGGGGCTGTCCTCTCCTGAGGGTGCTGCGCTGTCGCCGTTGCTGTTCAAATAATTGTTTCACGTCAGTTTTGTCACGAATCAGCTCTCGACCCTCGAAGTGTCATATATGTTTTCTGTTTGAACGGCATTTTCATTATGTCTGGCCCTAAGGTCACCACCAACGATACGAAACGTATTATAAACAGCACTTGTACGGGTTCTTCTGGATACCTTGAGTGGCGCGTTTATTATACCGATAAAAGCTGCCCAACGTGTTACTGAGACCCTCCGAGATTTTTTGTGTGCGAAACCTACCAGGGTATCTTTAAACATGTTTTACATCTTTCCAAAAAGATTAATTTTAAACTTTGATGTCTGCTTTGCGAAAAAGTCCACTGAGGCGATCTGTCGACAAGTTTTTCTTTTCTTCAACACAGCTTTATATTACTGAATTGTTTTTTGTTTTACGCCAAAACAGAGTGCTTCCTCAAAACAGAGGTGCCGATCGAAAGCACATCTTAGTGACGAAAAGTCATGCAAATTACGGATTCCTTATATAACACATCAGTTGTGTTATAATAAGAGATATTTCTGCTTCCTGGGATTCGAGATGAACCCATTGTTGGCATTAGCTGAAAAAGTGTTCTGGGCGTCTGAACGGGCACCGCGCGATAGAGGTGATTTCCGCGTTTAACATGTATACACCCGTATATATCAATCATTTTTTTAACTTTAATTCTTAAATATAACAGAATGAAAGTCCAATTTGTATCATGGCGGCGACTGTTGAGCTGTTTCTGGAAGGCCGGAGTCCTACAGATGTGGTAGATCCACGTGATTACGCAGCATATTGATTTTGAACGATTCTGTGCTCCGCCTGTTGCTTGATTTTGTTATGCAGCGCATATTTAAATTTGACTTTCTTATAAGCTACGCACTAAACATTTCTATGCGCAGAGTAATTTGATCCCATTTGGCAGGCAATATAACATTATATAGCTAGTTTATGAGCAACGGTGTTATGTTGTATGATAATAGCCTCACGATATCAGGAAATTGCTCATTTAATAGCAAAAATATCTCCCTAGTTTCACAGCTGGCTTAAACAAGGTGGTCCAGTAATTTGGACCATGCTGTCTTAAAGATTATAAAATCGCCTTTGTGATATAACCTGAAAACAGATCGCAACGAGTTTAGTTTTGGACCGGGCATTTCGTCTCTTGGAAAGATGAACTGCCCTCTGTGCATCGTGCTTCTCGAACCACTCTCTTCCGTTATTGTGCAGTGAGTATGAAGAACCGGATCACAACATTACGGATATATGCAAGGAATAAAACCATCACTGTCCTCTCTAAAGACAAGAAAAAGGAAAAAAGATTTCTAACCAGAGGGGATAACTAAGCATAACATATTTTACACATTAAGTATTTTGCACAACCACTGAGAATTCCGGGCTGAAATATGCAGCCTTTATTGTCATACTGATATTTAGGTATCTCGAAAAATAATTGTGAGAGTGGTTTACTATTGAGGTTCATCTCGTTCACATGGCGAATGTCTGTTGCCTATGGCAAGCGGTTTTTAAACTGCTTTGGCTGCTAGATAATTTTGCGCAGTTCAGGTCGATGCACGGCTCGACTTGGGCTCTACTGGCGATTTTCGCGAACTATAGGGAGTGGTGCAGTTGAGCCAAAATGACAACCGTAAAGAGGGCTCCATCTGTGATTAACCTGGGCGCATTAACAAGTTTCCTTTTTTGTACGACTGAATCACCTTTTTTTTTCACTGAAGGTGAGCATCTAACTTCAGCTAAACACTTTGCATTAGTCGGTGCAAAACATGGAACCGATGACTAACCGGAGACCGCGGAACTGAGTCTGGAAACGTCCGCCGTGCAAGCTGAACCGTACACGAACGTCGCCCATCGGGACGCTTTTAGTGATGTCATGATCGCCAGGGGCCGGGCGTTCCTAGACGGCGGGAAAGTCAGAAAAATGTAACTATTTCTCCGGTTTAATTGTTGCATTTTTTAAGGTAAACATGGCTTTGCGAAATCGTTCAAAACGCTGCAAGCTACATTTTTTTTTTAATTCGTGAAGTGTGCCATGAGGTATAAGTTGAGAAAGGGGGACGAAATGCAGAGGAAAGAAAATAAAAGGAAGGATTGAAGACCAGTTTCGCTGAGGTAGTCGCAGAGGTTGCCGATGAAGTGAATTGTTCGCAATAGTTCCTATTTATACCGTGGTGTGCTTAGATTCATTTCCGAGGAAACTTGTTTAAAGCGCTGGAGTGGTGGAGTGCGGAACGAATCACAGAGCGCAAGTTAATTTTGTGTTAAAGGCAATGTGCTCGTCCCTTGCTTTTATTTTGTAGCGATAGCTACATTACGGTAGCGTTTCGAGCCTTCAGCGTGGCTGGCTACATGGTGTGGAGTAGTTGCTGGTGGCGCGGCGCCGTGGGTGATCACGTTGTTCATCACGTGGCTGGTCACGTGACCCAGTTCCACTCAGCTATCTGTAGCTTCGCTTCAGCGCAAGCAGTGGGCATGAAACGCAGTGCGTTATATAAAATTTGACTCTTTGTTCCGCAGAGAAGCACTCGAGCGCTGCGGTGCCAGCCTGCTCACGTCTGTACCTGTGTGTCGTGAACTCGATACCGTCGTGTCCGGGCGGGCTCTCGGATGAGCGACGGCGTTGGCAGAGCGGCTATCTTAGTTTTGTGACTTTCTTCAGCGGACATTCAAACAAAAATGTTTCGAATCAACGGACACCAATGTGAAAATACAAAACGCGGAGAGGAACAAATAAAATGCAGATGCTTTAATTGCTGCTCGGGTTACGACGAGATACAACTTAGAAAGCATTACGGTGGCATCGCGGCAGCATTTACAAAAGCGAGCCACGATAATCACACCAGTCGATCAGTTAAAACCAAAGAAAGCTATAACGGCACCCAGTCATGACCTGGAAGAAAGAAGTTGTCTCCTTGAAAATGTCGAGAACATATGAACATCAACATATTACCGGCTTGCCAATCCTCACTGTTAGCACCTAAAGCTGCCTTGTCTTCGGGCTCGTAGCAGTGGTTAAACAATGGAATGATACAACCCGGTTTTTCCATCGCTATGACATAGAAAAATCTGGGCCGCAGTGCTGCCGAGCTTTATTTTTCTCGTGACGTTCCGAAGATGATACCCGAAAGTTTTTGCTACGCAGCACCAGGAAGACGAGCGCGCATCTGTCGGGCGAGTTCTCTGTAGGCAGGACCAAAGTGCGGCTGCAGAGTGGCGATCATGTCGTTAAAACCGCCAATACGTTTATAGAAAAAAATGCGTCAACAGCGCCAGAAGGAGCCGAGGAAGCACTTGCAAAGGGGCAAAGAAATGGCTCCGTGCTGCCGATCCTTCTCAAACTAGTTCGCGGCGCCGCCGCAGCGTGGTGTCGATTTCGTGAAAACCGCCAATAACTGCATAAATATTATAATATAAATTGTACTATGTACGATGGATCGAATGAGGAAACTTATTACGGGAAGCCTCGGCGCTTCTTCGCATATTTAGCATATTTTTTGGAACGTAATTTTTAACTGCTCTAAATTTTTCAGACAGAAGCCGGCGGCTATTTACCATACATCAATAAATGTAACGATTTGAAATGTCGTTTTGATCTAGACGCATAATATCACATTACTCTGCACCTTACCCATCAATCATATAGAGTGATTAACTCACCGTGGTGCCTTAGTCGCTATGGCGTTCGCGTGTCGAGCACAAATCGTGCAATTGAAATCCGGCCATGGCTCCATACTTCAATGAAGGCGAACTATAGAAAAGTCCAAACGCTGTGTGTTGTTAGTGTACATTAATGAATCCCACGTGGCCCAATTGCTGACTATATATTTGGAGCACATAGTTATAGAGAATGCTTAGTAAAAGTTGTGCAAGTTCTAAGATTAAGTATAATTCAAAATTCTCCGGTAGTTGGCTCCAAGAATTCTATTTTGTCGGTAAAACCACATGGAGACCAGGCGCCTGGTTTATGTTTAGAGAAACCATGTTATAATGCACACATCTGGAAGTGTATTTGCAAGCTGCTTTGTGTGTTACCTAGCCTGGAGCGACAAGATCTTGCGTGGAGCTGCAACCATGTCAGAATGCAACGTTAATCATGCTATGGAAGAAATAAAATGGCATAAGCATTCTGAAGCAGTTAATCATCTGCCATAATACGTGGTGACTGGAGCGATAGAAAGAACTTTGCTTTCAACGATGCGCTAGGTGTTTTGGTATCCAGCCCCTTAGCAATCAAGGATGACTGATCTGTTATCATGCCTAAGGATAGCCAGCCCTCGGGGAGATGGGTGTTGACAAGAGGTCAAGAAAAGCCACAGCTAGAAAACTTTTCGAGCTACAAATCTTGCTAGTACGTTCTTCCGGAATACGTATCTGCTGTTGGCATAGCGAGGACGAGAGAGTGTCGGGCGCTACGGCCACCAAGAGCGCTACAGCCCACGTACCGCGAGCTGCCTTCATGGTATTTGTGTGTTGCGCGTGGCCCTATGACGCTACCAAACTTCTATCATAAAAAAACACCAAGAAATTTTTCATGCGACTCCTTGCTGGCTTAAATATTAGTTCGGGAATCAGTATTGGTGCCGACTACAACGTAAACACCGTGAAACACGAGAAATTCGCAGCATCATGAAACGTATCTCTTAAAAAAGGACCTAATGTGGTCGAGGGCATCGCTAAAAACAACCACCAATCTATAGTTTGAAGGCAGTGCAGTGGAAATGTGACTAAAACCCTTCGCATGAATTTCTCTGATCTGAAAGCAAGCATACTAGTAATGCTAGAAATGGAAACAGAACCGCCTTCCATCTCAACCAGACAAGGTGCCTGTGGTTTTGATCTGTTTTGCCAACCGATCCACAAAAACAGATTGGATTTCAAAGCGCAAAGAATGCGAAGATGACATTCGATTCTTTGATAACCTGACGGCTTCTAGCAGGAATTTACTGTGGCTCGCTAAAATGAAGGCTAAGGAAATGAAGTACGCTTTCGTCTGGTCTAAGGAAGGAAAGATCTACGCTCGAAAGCAACCTGGTGCACGAGCCATCAGGATCGCTTGTGAGGAGGACATTGATAAGATGGTTTAATCACTGTTGCTGCGAGTCTGCGTAGTACGCCTGCTCATCAATGGCTTATTTTACTGCCGAGTCATTCACCGACTTTCTAAAGGACGGTGCTTACAATCCTCGCAACACACTCTTTACCACTTGAACTGTCAAAGCCTAAAAAATAAATCAGAAGAAGTAGAAGCTGAATTAACTAAACTGAACTTTAATTTTGACCTTATTGCCTTCACTGAAACATGGTTTACCTCAAATGCAGATGTCAGCGAGTTTCCTGGTTACAAACCCATTTCAGTATTTCGAGATGGAAAGCGTGGTGGTGGTGTATCTTTATATGTGCAAAATTATTTGTGCTTTGAGGTCTTGTCGGATTATTCACTTGTTTGTACTGATTTTGAAACTGTCTGCATTGCTTTTCATATAGTTGCTATTATGGTTGTGTATCGCCCCCCTCAAGGAAATTCTGACAATTTTTTTCGCTTCATTGATTGTTTTCTGAAGTTTGCAAACCAAAACAACTGGCGTATCATTGTGCTAGGTGACTTCAATATTAACTTTTTGGAGGATAACGCTCTGAAGATTAATTTAAATGAAATAATGCTGTCTAATGGTTGTGACAATACTATTGAATTGCCTACTCGCATATCCTTGCACTCTGAAACATTAATTGATTTGTGCTTCACTAATTTCCCACCTAGGAGTTGCATATCCGGTGTTTTTTCTTCTGGTATTAGTGATCACTTGCCTTTCTTTTCACCTTTTCCTGATACGACCAAATTGAATAAACCCGTTCACGCTCGTAGAGTTAATGATGAAAAGAGCATCTCCAGATTTTGTCACTTGTTGTCTACAAATAATTGGGTAGATGTATATGGTGAAAATGACTCGTCCCGTGCTTATGATATATTTATTCAGAAGCTGCTTGAATGCTATTACGCCGCGTTCCCAACTCAAACTATAAAAAAACATAGAAAGGCTAGAAAAGAATGGATGACAGGAGCACTTTTGAAACAAATTAAAGAAAAGAACAAAATGTTCTCTCGTTTTTTGGAAACGCGATGCCCGGATGATTTAGTTAAGTTTAAGAAGTTTCGAAATAAATTAAACTCAGATCTAAAGAAAGCTAAATCTTTTTTCTATATTAATAAGTTTTCGTCAATCTTACACAATCCTAAATTACTTTGGCAAGGTATTAACGTTATTATAGGGAACAGCAAGAATTGTCTTCCCTCTGAGCTGAAAGTCAATGGGGTGAATTATGCTGGAGTTTCACTTGCCAATATGCTGAATGAACACTTTTTAGCTGCCGGAGCATACCGACCTTCTGCTAGCTGTCATTCAACCCGGACTGTCGACTCATACTTACCCTCTTGCAGTACTGAATCTATATTTTTGTCCCCTACTTCAGTGGATGAAGTTATTTCTATCATTAATTCATTTAGGAACACCTGCTCACCTGGAGATGACGAAGTTGCTGCTTTTCCTATCAAATGTGCTGTAAATATTATTGCTGGCCCTCTTACGCATATTTGTAACAGAATGCTACTTTCTGGTGTATTCCCTAGCAAATTAAAAGTCGCGCGCGTTACCGTTTTATTCAAAGGAGGCAACAAAAATGACCCAAATAATTACCGTCCTATTTCGGTATTGCCACTGTTTTCGAAGTTAGCTGAGCGTGTACTCTATAGGCGACTAAACAATTTCTTACAAGCTAAACATCTTATCTGCCCCCAACAGTATGGCTTTCAGGCCGGTAAATCAACAGAATCTGCTCTGTTAGATAATAAAAACTCTATAATTAACAATTTTGAAACTAAGCTTTTTTCTGTTGGAATTTTTCTTGACCTACGCAAAGTTTTCGATTCTGCGCAACATACAATACTGCTCCATAAATTAAAGACTTACGGGATCTGTGGAGTGGCAAATTCACTTTTGGAAAGTTATCTAACTGCACGGATACAGTACACTAAGATTCATGATGTAAAATCCAGTTTTGGTATGATAAAATTCGATGTCCCTCAGGGTTCAATTTTGGGACCACTTTTATTTATTCTCTATATTAATGACATTGTATACATTCCATTAACTCCTAATATCATGATGTATGCCGACGATACTAATGTCTTTTTTCCGGCTCCAGTCTCCCAGCAATTGAACACCAATGTAATGCCTGGCTTGAGGAGTTAGTGGTTTGGCTCTATGTTAATCAACTTCAATTAAACGTAAACAAAACAAAGTTTATGCTCTTCCATCCAAAAAACAAACCATTAGATCATCACATCAAACGATTTTTTAATGACTTTAACATCGAGCAAGTTCATAGTTGCCGGTTCCTTGGTGTGTTTTTTCGTAGCGATTTGGGTTGGAGTGATCATATAAACTACATTAGACTAAAAATGGCCAGATCTATTTATGTTATTTATCGTGTTAGACATCTCCTCCCAATACAAGTTAAAAAACAGTTATATTTTGCCCTTGTTCATTCTCACCTGGTGTATTGCAACCTAGTCTGGGGTACATGCAACAAAACTGATTCATACAAATTGCTTTCTCTCCAGAAAAGAGCTCTACGTTTATTAAGTGCAAGTTCATCTGTTGAAGCAAATCTTTTTGAAACATTTCATGTTCGCAATTTCTTTAATTCATACAATTTTAGTTTGGCTCTTCACATTTTTTATAAAGTCAAGCATGACTTTAGCTCTTTTTCTAATACTTATAATTCAAGAAACGTTGCGTATGGTCTACGTTCCGTTGCCCTATCTACTGCAAGACCCAGAACACATTATGGTAAACAAACAACCGATTATCAAATTATAACATTGTGTAATGCCTACCAGTATCTTACTCAGATTGCTTTAGAAAGTTATAGTGTGTCTGTATTCAAGAAAAAACTGACGATTCTTTTCCCCCCCGGTTAAATTTCAGCTAATTCTGTATACTTAGTTTCCTTTATTATTTTTTTGAATGTGCATATTATGAAATGTTTCGTTTATTGTTAATTGATATTTATTATTGTCTATCATTAACTATTTTCTATTGTGATCATGTTTGCTCATTGTTTTTTATCTTTTGTCCATTCGGCCCCCGTTTTCCATGATGTGTGATCAGGGTGTAGGCCTTGTCAGGAGGTATGCTTGGTCTACCTCCTTTAGCCTTACCTCGAGGGCATATTGTATATAATATGGCCAAATAAACATACTACTACTACTACAACTACTACAGGAAATAGTGAACAAGCCCGAAAATTCGCATTACCGAGGTTAGGAAGATAGCAAGATAAGATAATGTTCCCCAAGCGGGAGCCGAAGCGGTAGGCCGCTAGCACCTTCCAGGCGCACTGTCAGAATGCTGCACACAGCGCGGTCCGAGAGTGCTAAAAAGTTCGGAAGCGACACTTAAACTCCTTACTTGTGAATATGCGAAAGGATTAAAGTGCTGCGTCATGCAATGCTGCACAATGAGCCATGACTATCACTACGAGGCATGTCTATGTATACTTTGTAAAAATTCTATATTACATTACATTACCTACATAGCCCCATTCGCTGTATTTATAAACTATGCAGATGACACAAGTACATTTTTTTTCAGAGAATCAAGCGATCAGATAATAGCTGCAGCCAATGTAGCGCTAATGAAGCTTGATGAATGGACACAAAAAAAAATAGCCTGAGGATAAACGCTTATGAAATAAAAGCGGTTCTGTTTCATAGGAGAAAAAAAACATCGATACACAAAATAAAAATTTACTACGGTCAACTGTCATAGATATTGTGCCTAGCTTTAAGACTTTGGGCAGACACAATGTCTTGGGATGTGCACGTCGATTCCACTGCAAAAAAGTGGTCACAAATAGTCGGTATAGTTTCTCGAAATCGTCATGTATTCCCTCGCCACATTTTGATGTTAATTTACAATACCCTTTTATCCTCGAGACTGAACAATTGTCATTTGGTATGGGCATCAGCTACTAAATCCTACATTGAAAGGTTGCTAATTTTGCAAAAAAAGTTTTTAAGAGCTGCAGAAAATGTTCCAGTGCACTCTCATACGCGTGAGTTATTCACAAAGTACAACGTTATTCCAGCCGCAAAATATTACGAATACCGGCTTTGGAAACTCTTCAAACAAGATGCTAAATATAATAATGGTTTTATTCAGGAAAGAGAAAACTACAAAGAAATCTAGAGACTTACAAAACACGCCATTTCGAGCCATGGAAGGTTAAAACAAGCAGAAGAACATACGGCCTTCAAATGTTGCAGAACAAACTGCCTAGTATACTGAACATTTAAAAGCTCGAAAGATAAAAATTGAAAAAATAACGTTCAACGCATTGCGCGAGTGTTTCAAATTGTAGTACGTACTCATTTTTTCATTTTTTGTTTTTTTTTTGCTTGAGAAATGTAGCTGTATGTAATGCCACTTTTCAGTTATCATGTATGCACCTCGTATTATTCATGCACTGTACCCGCGAATTATTTTGTTATGATTAGGTGCTATTTATCTCCACTAAGTACTGCCAATGCAGGGGGCCTGCGGCCCTGTCAAGCTGGCTACTGGCAGCTTTTTCTGCAGGCCCCCTACATCAAGTATAGTGATGCAGATAAAGTTCTATTCTATTCTATACTATGTAGGACCGCAATTGTGCAGGAATGACGAGGAGCCATTTCCACCCACCAGAAAGATAAATACAGCGATAAAGCAGGTTGTCTCTGATTTCAAAATATGACGCTTGACGGCGTAGGGCGCGTGATAGGGTAACCGCCCATGGTTTGGAGAGAAAGTCGAGAAGAGCCATAATCTAGGAATCCTTGCGCTGTTCAGAAGGCAAGTCACAGATGGCGGGAGACGGCACAGGGGTATCGACTTCGCAGAGGCTGGTGATTTCAGCGGGTAGCGGGGAACGAGAAAAGGCATCGGCGTCCTGATGCTTGCGGCCCGACCGGTAGGAGACGCGGATGTCATATTCTTGGAGACGCATCGCTCCAGCCGGCCGGAAAGATCTTTCAATGAAGAAAGCCATCAAATTCAGTGATGATCCGTAACGACCTCAAAAGGACGGCCATACACGCAACGGGGAAACTTGCTTAAGGCCCACACAATGGCGAGGCACTCTTTTTCAGTCACAGAGTAGTGAGACTCAGCCTTTGTGAGTGTGCGGCTGGCATATGCAACGACACATGCGTCAAATCCACATTTGCGCTGGCATGGCACCGCGCCGAGACTAATACCACTGGCATCCGTGTGGACTTCAGTCGGGGCCGCCGGGTCGAAATGGCGCAATATGGGTGGTGCCGTAAGGAGACGACGCAAGGTTTTGTAGGTGTCGTTGCATGCGGGTGACCAAGCCGGAATATAGACAGTGTTGCCGAGCAGCTGAGTCAAAGGGGCAGTAATTGAGGCAAAGGTGCGAATGAAACTCCTAAAATAAGAGCAGAGCCCTAGGAAGCTGCGAAGTTCCTGAGTAGTGGAAGGTACTGGAAACGCTGTCAGGGCACGAAGTCTGGCGGGATCAGGGTGTACACAGCCTTTCGACACAACGTTACCTAAAACTGTTAGTTCACGGGCCAGCCAAGGAGCATTTTCTTTTGTTCAGCTACAGACCGCCGTTTGTGAGGCTTGTCAAGACGTTCATCAGGCGACATAGATGCGGTCTCAAAGCCTGGCGAAAAGATAACTATATCGTCCGGGTAGCATAGGCACGTATTCCACTTGAGGCCACGCCAAACGCTATCCATTATTCGCTCGAAAGTAGCAGGAGCTTTGCATATGCTAAAATACATGACGGCAAACTCGCAGAGGCCGTCAGGGGTCACAACACGCGCTTTTGGCACGATCAGCGCCTGCCATTGGGACTTGCCAATAACCAGAGCTCAAATCAAGCGAATAGCTCCGCGCCTTGTATAAATCCAGACAGTCATCAATACGGAGCAGAGGGTAGACGTCTTTGCGCGTGATCATATTAATGCGGTGGTAATCGACGCTCACTCGAACGGAGCCATCCTTCTTCACGACAACAACCGGGGAAGCCCATTGGCTTAATAACTCCGCTTTAAAGGATGTTTTTTTTTCCCGAAGCTTTTCCAAACAAACCCCACATCACATTTGGTGGAGATGCGGGGAAACATCCTCTTGTTCAGGAACTCTGAAACTGAACGCGGTGACTCAGTGGTTAGGGCGCTCGACTACTGACCCGGAGTTCCCGGGTTTGAACCCAACCGCGGGCGAACTCAAAGGCGCCCGTGTGCTGTGCGATGTCAGCGCAGGTTAAAGATCCCCAGGTGGTCGAAATTATTCCGGAGCCCTCCACAACGGCCCCTCTTTCTTCCTTTCTTTTTTCACCCCTTCCTTTATCGCTTCCCTTACGGCGCGGTTCAGGTGTCCGCTGACATGTGAGACAGAAACTTTGCCGTTTCATGTATCCAAAACCCAATTTTCAATTTTCAACACTACCCCGCAGATCCACCAAATACCAGGTGGGGTTTCTTTGGAAAGGCTTCGGAACGGGAGCAGGGCCAACGGCAGTCCGAGATCCGCCAGTAGAACCAGGAGCGTGCACTAGGCGATGGTTATGCGACTCGCGCGTATACCCGTTGTCTTCCTTAAAATAATAATCAATTTCTATATATTAATGGGTCACAGCAGGAATGGTGTTTCGACGCAACGCTTGCCACTAGACGAAAACATCAAAAAGGTGTCCCTGAGACTGTTCAAGGACCACTGAAGAAGAGGTCTGTGCGCTTTTCCTCTACGCCCCACTTCATCTGTAGTTGTCGGACTCAGATACCAAGGCATTATTCCAGCTATATGAAATATATTTTTAGCCTCTTTTAATCTGTTTTAATAAACCGCCTTTTGTGTTTCCCCTCCATTTAACGTAGCCCCCCATGAATTTCAATAGAGATTATTTTATCGCTCTTTGGCCTTAAACGCCCTTGCTCTAATAAACTAGCATGGCATTAACCTTTCATCCCGTGCTCTGGTTCTTTCCGCTTCCCTCTGCATTTAAGTTTCTATTAACGGTACAACTCTAGTTCTTCTGTGAGCACATGCGACGCTTCAAACCCGAAACCTGCCTTGTGTGTACGTGTCATTTCTTTCCTCTCAAAGCGCATATCGAAGAATCCCTTTTGCCTAGGTGGCAAGCGTTGCGTCGAAAGACCATTCCTGCTGTGACTCATTAATATATAGAAATTGATGATTATTTTAAGGAAGACAACGGGTACACGCGCGAGTCGCATACGTTGGGGAATTCAACTAGGTGCGCCTGAGATGATATTACAGAAAGAAATTACATTACTCATGCCCTTAGAGCGCAGTCATGTATCGTTGGTAATGATCGCTTCTTTAATACATGAGTGAAAACAATAAATACTAAATATTGGGTGTGAAATTGATGCGTCACGCTGGCGACAGCGCATGTATTATCGCTGTATTCTTATACAGTGACCAGGGTTAATTTTTATAGCGTTGTCGTTTAACATAAGCTGCTCGTCCTCAAAAACAGCTTTTAATTATCGCTTATTCGATGTATACTGAACACCCATAATTTCTATTACATGGGATGTGTGAGGTGCATGTTCGCGCCTCTTCCGCCGCCTTTTGCAAGTGATACACTTCCCTTGACTCCTCCCCCGGTACAGGCACATACAAGTGGCATCGTGGCACACTTGTCAGCTGAGCCGCCTCAGAAACCATGGCGACGTATAGGCCTTTACAGACATTAGTATACAGTGCACTTCTAAACCTTCCCAGTATTTCACTTCCTTGATTCACTTCGGAAATAATACTTGTGTGAAGCCACTGTTTTGACAATACGTACCCGGTACATGTGTGTCTAAAGAACATGGTCAACTAAGCGCGCAGTTCTGGACGCGTAATTTCCTCTTCCGGTCTGAAATTCAGTTCCAATAAGACTGTCGCATGGTTACCCTTCAGAAGTGGAAGCTTATATAAATCCGACTTTTTCTAGTGCCTTTATGTCTGACATGAGGCGCCCATTTATTGTTCAAATGTGCTTAAAACGTATGTCGAAAGATGGTTATGCGTATTCGGTCGAATGACCCGCAAAGATAGTTTCACCTATCTTTGTGTTTCTCCACGAGGATCGATTCTAAACTGATATGTGTACTTTTTCACGAAGCGCGCTCTAGTGAGCTCTCAATTGTTATCTTTTATTTTTTTTTCAGCACGGCTCAGAAATAGTGGCTTAATATTTTGTGTGTGAAAAGAACGTTTTATTTTGGAAGTGAAATTGAAAGCATGTTTGACAGACATAAAATAAGTGCAGGCACATGCGAGGAGTGCATTATTACCACACTTGAACCACTTGTCTGTGCGCCTAAGAACTCGACCATAATTTATTGTTCGCGCTGCGTCAGAAACAGTTTAGTACAGCATAACAAACACATTCAAATATATATTGTTTTCTACTCCAAAATATGCGGGCCACTGCAGGACTTTGAGTTGCGCTGGTTGTTCTTTAATGTGCCAGCCACATACAGAAATAGAGAGGCCTCGCAATTACACTTCGCAATCTTGTAAGCACGTGCCTACCACGGCGTAGCGGAGAGCATGGCGCCAAATATACAGCTGTTTGTGAACGCGGCCATTTAGAGAGTAATGATAGATGCTAGCGATTGCATAGCAACTACGTTCTTACGATTCGCTCCTGCGCCTTGCGCGTGATGTCCTTACACAGCAGGTGCCTGCCGAACATAAGCGGTCGCATTCGGTGACGCGATAGAATAATAAGTGTTGGTCCGCAGAAAACATTCATCTGATTTTGCTTGCAACACAGTACTGCTGTTCTATTGTAGGCGAAAATTGCGTAAATTTGTATGACAAATCAAATGAGATTACATTTTTTTGCTTACAATATCATGTCAACAGTGATATATGTGCAGGAAAGTCTTCCTGACCTGATAGTTGACGTATTAAAGGTGGAATAGACTTAATGTGCATGAGCTTACCAAGCCAGTTTCGCGTCCTTGGCAATGACCGAACTTGAGAACAGCTGCCACTTTGTAATAAGAAAGTAATTGCTCATTGGCATCCACCCTAGCGCAGCCGTACGGCTACAAAGGAAAGCTATGCAGCTTTCTCAGAAATTTTGTAGTTAAAGCTTATCCACAGATGTCGTAAACTTTGCTTTTATGTATGCTTATCGTATACTTTGCAAAATGGGTAAAAGTCTATGCAAAGATAGCTGCACTGAGAACTCTCTGGGAGGCAAACAGCGTCAACCTAGTGGTATTTTTTGAGAGAAAATTTCCGCTTGCACATCATGCATAATGGCAATAGTTTCGAGGTCGACATCAGGTATAATTGACATCTCGGATAGGAACTGGGAGGTATGGAGTAATAGCCGCGTGCGGTCATGCATTGCTTGACTGCCGGTTTGAGTGCAATCTCACTGCGAGGTGTGAGTGTTAGATTTGGCTCGATATGCCCTCTGCCACGTCGCAGGGTGAACACCTGGGCGCTCCTTCTCTGACGTTCTTTATTTACTCGTAAATGAAGCATTTTCTTGCTCCTCTAAAGGTTTTGCTTTGGGTCAGTGAGTTTGTTTCGGATACGGTAGAGATATGAAAGTGCTGGAGTAAGGAGTGTACTTAGGTGTATGCGTCGAAGAACGGGTAGTTGAGTGGTGGCGAGAAATTTCTCCCGGAAGAGGAAGAGTACGAAGAGGTTCAGTAATGTTGACACAGTAAAGATTTATTTCCTGTTTGTAGTCCATAATGCACGCTGATGCCGCATGCGAGCTTGACCAGGGGAAACACGTCGGAATAAACGCAATTCCTACGGCGGTGGACAAATCTGTTGCTTGTCCCAACGCACTCGAGACGATGCGCGCGAATTAATCGTTTTGTCTCTTCACCGTTCAAGTTTGTCGTGATCAAGTTTTTTATGCACAGAGAGCGAACTGAGCACAGCCATCGTAAAGTTAACGTGGCAGACGACCTCATCAAACTGATTAAGAGTTCATCAGCGTTACGACTTCAAAGATTCCAGAAGCCACTCTCAGCCCCAACTCTGTGAAAGCTTGGAAAGCCCATAAATTTCTTAACTGTCTGTATGAGTAGAAGCGCCGTGCCCAGAAAGGAGGCTTCTTATCAAAGAGCACAGCAGAAGGCACCACAGTAGCACAGTCGAGCATACTTTCTCTTTTGAATTATCTGTGCATGGACTTGGCCAAGTCACCCAATGCTTGGAATGCTTCAACCGGTCTGCTGAGCTGCTTTCTGGACACAGATAATGTCACATCACAAGCAGATACTCAGGAGAGGTTATCGATTGACTTGTCGAACATAAAGAATGTGCAGGCTGCACACGAAATGCCCAGCGCCTGCGAACTTGATAAATACCGGCCTCAGCAGCCTGGGGTTAGGAAACAGTAGGCTGATATTCTGCGTAGGTGTATACACTTCGCGAAATTTTCTTGCAAAAATTAATAGCGTTGATTGTGTTACAACTTTGTTACCATCGTCAAAACTCCCTTTCTTCTTGTGGCTGCTTTCAGATCCAACGTAGCCATAGGAGACTTGATATTCCCGTATGAAGTATTGAACAGCCTCGCTAAATCGGTCCGGGAAACTTTCACACACTGTTTTAGGATCATATAACTAAGGCGAAAAAGTCTTGCTAACTTGACCTCTTTTCTGTCTGGAGCCTCTGGCCACAACCGGTTGTAAGGAGAAGTAGTGTAATTTATTTTACTTCATTACGTTCCTCTACCTCGTGATTAGGATCCAGAACTTGGCCCGTGAGAAGGCGTGGTATAAAGAAAGTCTGTGAAGTTAAGACGTGTTCTTTGAATGAAAGAACACGTTTTTTATTATTATATTGTTTCAAAAACGTTATTATCTGCGTACTGTTCTAGTCACTTAGTAAAATTTTAGCTAGTAGGTTAAGCTTTGAAATAAAAGCTTCCAGTACATCCCCTTCTTTTTACTTCTCTAAACACTGCTCTGGAACAGTCGCTTTCCACTCTATTGAGGACCGGCCACAGTGCAAACGCCATTAAAGCCTGGTTACATTTTTAGGCATGTGTCAGCCTACTCATAATTGTATTCCTATTGGCTCGTAGTGCCTTCTTCTCACCTAATCTATATAGTCGAGCCCGCCTATAAGGCCAGAAATTATAACCAACGCTCGTTTATCACGAAAGTGGGCGGTGCTACCATGAGAACATTTCTTGCAGCTATGGCATTGCGTCTTAGGTAACACGAACAGTCGTGACCACATCCCTCAGTTTTAACAATAGAGGGCGCCTAGTAAACTCGCTCCCGAAGTCTAAAAACGCGCACTTCACGCATGCGTGCAGAACGAAGAGCGTCTCCAGCCTCCGTGATCTTCCCCAAGGAAAGTTTGGTGTCCAAGAAAGAACGAAAAAATTTGGAGAGTTCATTTAGGCTCCACCTTAAGGGCATGGCGCGATAGTCCAATGACTTAATTCCCATATATTCAGAAGGTAATTTTCTACTTTACATTTCCCTGGGACTCCTCATACCTGTCGTGGCGATGTAGTGCAGCGGTTAAGCGATGTGCACTGTCCTGTGATGGCAGGTGCTCCCAGCGGTGGGCCTTGTGTGGCCCAGGTTGCTTTTCCCGAGCGACCAATCATTAACGTAACTGGCACCTGCCACCGTTTGCTGGTTGTGATGACGCCGCAAGGTCACATAACCTAGTTGGCCCAACTACCTCCTAGGTTCTTGGGACCACCTACCAGAGCCCTGGCTGTTGATTTTTCGCTCACAACGCCGAGAACTCCGGCACCGGATTTTCTGGTGAACTGGGCCTTCAATGCTATCGCGTTAAAAAGGCGGCAAAGCGCTAAGAGACAGGCTAAATGTCAACCTATGCATGTGTGTCTGTCGGCGTGAGCGAAGTTTTTAAAGTAGAAGCAGAAGTGTGTTAAAAGCGAGACAGGCGCATATTTGAAAGCAAAACTACTGCGCACAGCCGGTAATCAACGAGTATGGGAAATTATATTGCCTGTCACGAGTTAAGTCTGCTGGCCCATCCAGTCACGTAGCGGATCGAATCTCCTCCTTCAGCGCTGCCGACGCGCTCAGGCAGCGCGCAGACTGCAACCAGTCTGCTTCACGCTTGTCTAAAGTGTTCGAGCAGGCCACTGGAAACAGTGGAACTTAAATAGGAAAATACACCATTGGTTTTCGGGTAAAGCGCAGGTTCTCACATATTTTTTAGGTCCATGCGGCTCTACCTCCGCGCAAAGGTAGCTTCATGTCTTAGTAAATGCGGCGAGGTGTGGCTTTATTTGGAGTTAAACGCGCTGCTGCAGCGTTTCACACAAGAATGGCGCATACTTCATGAGGAAATCTTGTGTTGCCTTGTCCCTAAAGCGACTCGTCCGCAGCAAGGGTCTCGGCCAGGAGCAGGTGGTGGTGAAAACTTTATTTGAAACAGGAGAGTACGCGCTGGAGATTTAGCAAGCGGCATGATAGCGCCTGCTTTAAAAAAGACATACTTGGACACAAGACTTTTCAAGGAAATAAAGGCCACTCTTGGCTTACTGTCTGTTGTGACTGCAGGCAAACGTAGAAGCTCATCGATTAAGAACTCCGGATACAGCGAATGCAATCCGCATGACCGTCAGATTCGTTGTTGTGTTTGTTTTGCGACTGCATATTGATTACAAATGGTTTCTCCTATCCTGTGCAGCTTTTGCAGCTGCATTTCAAGCCTAACGACTTTAGAACAACACACACATACGGAACCCCAGATGAAAGCACGATACAGTCTTTAATGCGACTTATGTGTCTGACGCCGCACGATGCTGGGCCCACCATATTTTTGTGTATAAAACTGCATACTAAATAAGTGAATATAAAAAACAGAGAAGGAAAGGATTATATATAAAGGGACCACCAGAGTAGATAGGGAGCAAAGGTAATTTTTGATTACAAATGTTTCCTCTTATACTGTGCATGTTTGGAAAGTGCATTTCAAGACAACACTTAAAACGAAATCAACGTACACAACCCCAGAGGGAAGCGCGATACAATCTTCAATGCGATTAACGCGTCTGGAGGCAGATGCCGTGCCCACAATATTTCCGGGTAGGCCTGCCTACCTGTATGACTGTGCAGCGCCGCGTGCCTCAGCAGAAAAGAATGCGGCAGAACACCGCAAGAAGGAGCTCGCGACATATGAAGGTTTTCTTCCTGGCGCTGAACAGAAGTCCTGGTGCTGAACAGACCGGTGAGCCCTTTAGGAGGAGGCGGAGGCTGAATCATCTGAAAAAAGAAAATGCTGTCATTTTCATGATGAATGAAATTTTGCAGACGCAGTTCCCCCGTTACTTTAAGAAGCAGTCATTGATCACTATAAAAAAAAGAAAATTTCTTTCAACACCCGTGCGGATTTGATTGCACCTTTTCTTGGTAGGACAATCGTGAGCGATTGCTTCTTCATTTCATCAGATTCCCACTCCTGACCAGATGGGTCTCTGTCGAACTCAAGTGTACTTGAAACATGAAATAGCGTTACGACTACAAAAAATGGCAAAAATGAATAGTACAGCACCAAAACCCTCAGATAAAGCAGGAAATACCAATGCCTTCATAAAACATTGTATGCCGTCGGGCACAAAGACCAACCTCACATCTTACCCGCTCTCAGCCCTGAAGCATGTGAGTTTCACATTAACGTAAAAATTTAATTTTAGACCTTATAATTGTGAAGGCGTGACTGCGACTTTTGCAGCTGTAAGAGACAATAGATCACTAACGAGGCAAAAGAAGCCGCCGCGGTGGCTCTTTATCGTTGTGTTCGGCTGCTGGCCGGAAAGACGCGGGTTGGAAACCGGCCACGGCGGCCACATTTCGATGGAGGCGAAATGTTAGAAGACTGTGTACTGTGCGGTGTCATTGTACGTTAAAGAACCCCAGGTGGCGGAAATTATTCGGGGACCTCTACTACAGCGTATCTCATAGCCTGAGCCACTTTGTGACGTTAGATCCAGATAAACCAAATTTAACTAAACAGGAAAGCAATTGCCTTGTTTTCACTAGGTAGCAAACTTGGTATAGTATGTCCTATTTTTCCTAACACATCGAGGCTTCTATTTCATGCGCTGGACCCTGTTCATTTATTGAAGCGTGAAGATCAGTAAGAAAGAAATTAGGAGGACAGAAAAATTCTCGGCACATTTGCGTATATAAAGAAACTCTCGAAGGTGTATATTTTATCCCGTTTCCTAGTGCTTCATTTCTTCTAATGAATGGAGCCTCCTAAAAGGCACTTCGCAATATGCGTGCTTTGGAGAACAATATATCGAAGCTTCGCTATCATATCACTAGCCAAGCACTTTCTTCTAGCTGAAAACGACAGAATGTGAACCTCACTCCGAAAGTGATAATTTCGTTTTTTGTCGCGTCCGACGGCTGCCACCTGCACGCTTCAATGACTCGTTCTCCGCTGCTCGGTCTTCTTTTACACCTCGGTATTCTAACACGTCTACTCTCTGCTCCTCGTGCTCGCCACGCTCCCTGTCGCCGTCGTCTCGCGCACACCATTCGCAAGCGCACACGCGCAACACTGGGCTAGCACGCGCAGCACTCCGCTGTCCGACGAACCACTGTCGACGCACCGCGTTCAAAAATCCTCCGACGATTTGTTGTGCACCTCACATCATGGCGTCGCGCTGTCACGTAACCCGCGGTGCGACCACAGCAGCTGTTCCGCGGTGCGGGGTCCTTAATCTCACAAGCCAGACTCGCCAGTCATCGAGAACGCAGCCGTGCCAGAGGGGCAGTTTTTTCATGAACTTGCACTTTTTCAGTATTTTTGTTTATTATACCCTCATGGCAAAGTTGTACAACGCAGATGGCAAAAGTAAGGGCAAATTACAAATGACACAAATTGGAGCTGAAGATACAAACGTAAAGAAACCAATAAACAAAAGTATTCAAAGCAAAGGTCAGAGGCAGACACGGAAATTGGTGTACACAAAAATAGTTGCCCCGGAACTCTCTGGTAGGTAGTTGGAATAAAAAAAATGCAATGCATCTGGGACGCCGTTATTACACAGAACATGCTGTCAGTAGTAGAAATAAGTTAGAAAATAACAATTCGAACTCCAGTTTTAAAGTTGGCGGCGCCATTTTGGCTGTTAACTGTAGTAGGTAAGTTGTAGCAATCTACTTTAGAGAAGAAATGAATAGCAATAGCTGAAGTGGTCACAAAATGGAATGTTCACACATCTTAGCAGGCATTAAGGCATGATAAAATGTATGTTTACGTGTGCTGTGCCGACTGAAAGTTGGCACAGCACACATTTCTACCCGTGGTGGGCATTTACTCCACTTAGCACGCAAGGATATGAAATTTGCGAGGCCAACTAGGGAGGTGTGATGTGCACACAAAATCGTCGGGGGATTTTAGAACGCGCTGTGTCGACAGTGGTGCATCGAACAGGGGAGCTGTGCGCGTGCCAGCCCAGCGTTCCGCGTGTGCGCGTGCGAAGGGTGTGTGCGAGGCGATGGCGACAAAGAGCGTGACGAGCACGAGGAACAGATAGCTGACGTGTCAGAAACCCGAGGTGTAAAGGATGGCGAAGCAGCGGAGATCGGGTCATTCAAGCGTGGAGGTGGCAGCCGTCGGACGTTGGGTCCGTGCTGCCAAGGGAGGCCTTGGATCACCGACGCAAGCCCACTGCGTTCCTTGCAAGCGTGGAGGCGGCAGCCGATGGAGTGAGGGTCCGTGCTGCCGGAAGCCACTCTTGGATAGCCTGCTTTAAGCCTCTGGCGGTTCGGGCCGCCGTCGACGGGATCTGGCTTCGCTTGTTCTTTCTGCCGCTGCCAAGTTCTTCGGGCTGTTGACGGGAGTCCACCTGCGTCTTCCTGCAGTTTTCTCCGTTCCTGATACCACCTGGATCTCTTTCGCCGCTTCCGTCGACGCAACGCCAGCGGCACATTGCTGTTCATCAACCAGAATTCCGTCCTGCCTGCAAGGCATCCCCTTATAGTTACTGCTTCATTTACTTTCCTCAAAAACCGATTTTTCAGTTTTCACCTATCGCGGCGGCTGCGTTTTTATGGAGGAAAAACGCTAAGGCGCCCGGGTGCTGTGCGATGTCAGTGCACATTAAAGATCCCCAGGTGGTCGAAATTATTCCGGAGCCCTCCACTACGGCACTTATTTCTTCCTTTCTTCTTTCACTCCATTTTTTATTCATTCCCAGACTTTGGGGTTCAGGTGTCCAATGATATATGAGACAGATACTGCGCCATTTCTCTTCGCAAAACCAATTATTATTAATTTTATTAGGTAAGGCTGATGCTGGCGTTCAGCTTTCCGCGATTTCTTGCCCCAGGAGAAATTATTTGACATCTCAGATTGGCTTTCTTTGCGTGTTATCTAGGTCTTCCTCGAGGTGATGGTAGCAAATTTTTACACAAGAAGTGACTTTCACGCACTCGGAGAGGTTCTTCAGGAAGTAGGGCGTCTTTGAGAGCAGTGACATAGAGTTCCTTAACACTGCGAAAATTACGCCCCTTTTCAATTCACTTGCGCCTTTTTTAGCAGCCAGCACAAAACGTTCACCTCGGATATTTCTTCATGTATGCACGAACTCACCTTTTCTGAAGACTCTGGCTGAGCAGAATAGTAGGTACGGTGGCCGAGGGCTGATTTTGCAAAAAGACAGATGGAGATTGTGAGGAAATTTTTCAACTCTTTTACGCTGCACAGGCTGCGCACCATCCACACTGCTGTTGTTTTGGTTGGAGGTGTGAGACGAGATGCCTAGTATTATTGTCAAGGGAGCTCACTGGAGCATAAAAAAGCGTGACCTCGTCGTCTGCCCGGCCCGCAAAACGACACATTGTAGGTCTAGACCCGATTCCCCCCCCCCCCCCCCCCTCACCGCTATGATGGGCTGGGTGGGGCGAAGGTCACAGCTCAGACAGGACTGATGGCGTACAAGAAAGAAGTTACTTGCAGTGGAAATAGATGGGTGCGATTAAAGCCGCTAAGGGACGGCAGCGTGTGTGGTGCTATCAAATTCGTGATCGCCGCAGCCTCATCTAGCTCTGCAGCGACTACCAGGCGCCGTTATTCCTTCGGGCAGCGGCGGCTCTTCACAGGAGCCTTCAGAGTAGCGACCGGTGCATTGAATGCTTACCTAAATACCAGTAAACCAACGTCCAGTCTTAAAAACATGCGCTAAAATATGCGGTGTGGCATACGAGTGGAGGTTTTACAAGAGTAGGCAAAGAAAATTCGACCTTTAAGTTTTGTCGAGAAAAAAAAACATTGAAAAAAATTCCTATCATGAACACGGCCACTGAACAATTTAAACTTCAGCCACCGCCAGTCAGTTCTAAATCCGACTTCTGATGGTTACACATACTAAGAGTGAATTCTGAGCAACCCTTAAAAGTGAAAACATTACCTCTGTTTTACATTTATTTCAATAATTTAAAACCGTTCAATGCTATACCTTTTCTGTCTGCTATAATCATAAAATGCTGATAAATGTTAAGGGAAATTGTAATAGAAGTCACTGAGGCCATCTATTTCTAAAAATCAGATCAACTAAAATTAAAATTAAAATAAATTTGCACAAGCCCAAGCGCAATTTACCCAAGTTTTTTTGCTGTGTTATAATCTGGAAATGCTGAGGACTGTACTCGGAAATTGTGATAGAAATCAAAGAGAACATCTATTTATTAAACTATAATAAAATTAGAATTAATTAGCCAAAGTTCATTTTTTCCTCTGGATTTTGACTACGATGTCATTAACCTGTGTTTGATCCCTCACCCACTCTGCCCTCTTACTGTCTCTCAACGGTACACCTATCATTTTCCTTCTATATCTCGCTGCGCTGTCCTTAAGTTGAATCTTTTTCGTTAGCTTCCATGTTTCTTGTTGGAAAGTTTATTGGAAAGGTTTATATAGGTCGCATGCGGTGCGCATGGGAGAGCAGACGTGCATTTTTCTGTTATACTCAAAGTCGGACATATGCGAGTAAAAATGAATGCCCTGTCCAATGACATCGCATACCTTAAACGAAAGGGCGCCTGTAAACTGTAAAGCGGGCCTAGCGCGCAACATTATGGCTGGACACGTGCGGGTAGACGTTTGCTGTTTTAGTAGTAGTAATAATAATAATAATAATAATAATAATAATAATAATAATAATAATAATAATAATAATAATAATAATAATAATAATAATAATAATAATTAATAATAATAACAATAATAATAATAATAATAATAATTGGTTTTTGGGGAAAGGAAATGGCGCATTATCTGTCTCATATATCGTTGGACACCTGAACCGCGCCGTAAGGGAAGGGATAAAGGAGGGAGTGAAAGAAGAAAGAGGTGCCGTAGTGGAGGGCTCCGGAATAATTTCGACCACCTGGGGATCTTTAACGTGCACTGACATCGCACAGCACACGGGCGCCTTAGCGTTTTGCCTCCATAAAAACGCAGCCGCCGCGGTCGGGTTCGAACCCGGGAACTCCGGATCTTTGCTGTTTTGCGTTTCTCAGAATTATGATCATGTTGCCCGGCTGCGCCCAACACTGACGCCTAAGTACAGTAGGCTTCTGACACAGCTGCATACGATGTGACAGCTAAAAAAAATGTATATTTTGCAGCACTTGGAGCTTAACGCACATGATGTTCGGTATCGTTAATGGTGTTTAGTTTTGTTCGGGCGCTACTTAGAGCATCGTAAACAGGCGAATTCGTCAAAAGGAAAATGATTAAAGCACCAACTCCAGGGGCCTTTCCTTGGCGGATGCGCTCAGCGTCGGCGCTCTTAGCCTACGCCAAAACCGGTCTGCGCATACGCACTGCAGGAGACGCCAGCGAGCCTCGGTGAGGCGCCGATATCTGTCCGTGCTAGATATCGGCGTCAGCGCACGGGCGCTCGTGTACGCGTCGGAAGAGAGGTCCGGCGTATAACAATGGGAGGATCGCGGGGACCTCGGTGAAACTTTTCTTCATAGCTTGAAGCTCTTTCTGGTTCCCCGAACTTTTCTTCGCGGTTTGACTTGTCCTTTCATAGCCGCACAACCCTTTCTGATCACGGCTTGAACTTGTCTCCGTCGGCTCGATAGGGGAAGCGAGCCAGCGCCAGGAACGTGGAGATGCGTGCCCCTTTTCGAGGCCGGTTCCGGCGTACACCAAGAGCGCTGACGCTGGGCGCGTACGCCCAGGAAGGGCCCTTGGAGTTGGCGCTTAAGAGGAAATATATCCAACAAGAATGACGTTGACTTATGTTGTAGGTAGACTCATTCGAAGGTGAATGCTTTGGATTTCTCAATTTCAACAAAACACTAAAGAGAAACGCTATAACCGAAAAACTAGTGCTTGTGGAAACATGAAAAATGTACTCACTAACTGTACAGAAGTTGCTCTTGATTTACATGTCGGAATATATAACCATCATCTGAGTTTTTTTGAAACGATCGTAGAACTGTCAAG
>JARKHS020035875.1:40000-92127 GCA_030143305.2 Amblyomma americanum | reverse complement strand
TCGCTTGAGCTGGAGCCTATGGGAGGAGAAGCCAAGCTGTAACCAATAGGAGAAAGCTCGGCAAAATTCTCAGGAGCGTCGCGCGAGGTGCAGCCAATAGGAGGAGAATAAGACGGCTGCCGCCAATGGGTGGAAGCCCAGAAAAGTTCGGAGGAGCGTCGCGCGGGCTAGAGTCCATGGGAGGCCAAGGAAGAGAAGGCAAGCTGCAGCGAATGGGTGGAAACTGGGCAAAGTTCTGGGGAGAGCCGCTTGAGCTGGAGCCTATGGGAGGAGAAGCCAAGCTGTAACCAAGAGGAGAAAGCTCGGCAAAATTCTCAGGAGCGTCGCGCGAGGTGCAGCCAATAGGAGGAGAATAAGACGGCTGCCGCCAATGGGTGGAAGCCCAGAAAAGTTCGGAGGAGCGTCGCGCGGGCTAGAGTCCATGGGAGGACAAGGAAGAGAAGGCAAGCTGCAGCGAATGGGTGGAAACTGCTGGCAAAGTTCTGGGGAGAGCCGCTTGAGTTGGAGCCTATGGGAGGAGAAGCCAAGCTGTCCCCAAGAGAAGAAAGCTCGGCAAAATTCTCAGGAGCGTCGCGCGAGGTCCAGCCAATAGGAGGAGAATAAGACGGCTGCAGCCAATGGGTGGAAGCCCAGAAAAGTTCGGAGGAGCGTCGCGCGGGCTAGAGTCCATGGGAGGACAAGGAAAAGAAGGCAAGCTCTAGCGAATGGGTGGAAACTGGGCAAAGTTCTCATGAGAGTCGCTTGAGCTGGAGCCTATGGGAGGAGAAGCCAAGCTGTAACCAATAGAAGAAAGCTCGGCAAAATTATCAGGAGCGTCAAACGAGGTGCAGCCAATAGGAGGAGAATAAGACGGCTGCAGCCAATGGTTGGAAGCCAAGAAAAGTTCGGAGGAGCGTCGCGCGGGCTAGTGTCCATGGGAGGACAAGGAAAAGAAGGCAAGCTGCAGCGAATGGGTGGAAACTGGGCAAAGTTCTGGGGAGAGTCGCTTGAGCTGGAGCCTATTGGAGGAGAAGGCAAGCTGTAACCAATAGAAGAAAGCTCGGCAAAATTCTCAGGAGCGTCGCGCAAGGTGCAGCCAATAGGAGGAGAATAAGACGGCTGCAGCCAATGGTTGGAAGCCCAGAAAGGTTCGGAGGAGCGTCGCGCGGGCTAGTGTCCATGGGAGGACAAGGAAAAGAAGGCAAGCTGCAGCGAATGGGTGGAAACAGGGCAACGTTGTGAGAGTCGCTTGAGCTGGAGCCTATGGGAGGGGAAGCCAAGCTGTAACCAATCGGAGAAAGCTCGGCAAAATTCTCAGGAGCGTCGCGCGAGGTGCAGCCAATAGGAGGAGAATAAGACGGCTGCCGCCAATGGGTGGAAGCCCAGAAAAGTTCGGAGGAGCGTCGCGCGGGCTAGAGTCCATGAGGAGGCCAAGGAAGAGAAGGCAAGCTGCAGCGAATGGGTGGAAACTGGGCAAAGTTCTGGGGAGAGCCGCTTGAGCTGGAGCCTATGGGAGGAGAAGCCAAGCTGTAACCAAGAGAAGAAAGCTCGGCAAAATTCTCAGGAGCGTCGCGCGAGGTGCAGCCAATAGGAGGAGAATAAGACGGCTGCAGCCAATGGGTGGAAGCCCAGAAAAGTTCAGAGGAGCGTCGCGCGGGCTAGTGTCCATGGGAGGACAAGGAAAAGAAGGCAAGCTCTAGCGAATGGGTGGAAACTGGGCAAAGTTCTCATGAGAGTCGCTTGAGCTGGAGCCTATGGGAGGAGAAGCCAAGCTGTAACCAATAGAAGAAAGCTCGGCAAAATTCTCAGGAGAGTCGCGCGAGGTGCAGCCAATAGGAGGAGAATAAGACGGCTGCAGCCAATGGGTGGAAGCCCAGAAAAGTTCGAGAGGAGCGTCGCGCGGGCTAGTGTCCATGGGAGGACAAGGAAAAGAAGGCAAGCTCTAGCGAATGGGTGGAAACTGGGCAAAGTTCTCATGAGAGTCGCTTGAGCTGGAGCCTATGGGAGGAGAAGCCAAGCTGTAACCAATAGGAGAAAGCTCGGCAAAATTCTCAGGAGAGTCGCGCGAGGTGCAGCCAATAGGAGGAGAATAAGACGGCTGCCGCCAATGGGTGGAAGCCCAGAAAAGTTCGGAGGAGCGTCGCGCGGGCTAGAGTCCATGGGAGGACAAGGAAAAGAAGGCAAGCTGCAGCGAATGGGTGGAAACTGGGCAAAGTTCTGAGGAGAGTCGCTTGAGCTGGAGCCTATGGGAGGAGAAGCCAAGCTGTAACCAATAGAAGAAAGCTCGGCAAAATTCTCAGGAGCGTCAAACGAGGTGCAGCCAATAGGAGGAGAATAAGACGGCTGCAGCCAATGGGTGGAAGCCCAGAAAAGTTCGGAGGAGCGTCGCGCGGGCTAGTGTCCATGGGAGGACAAGGAAAAGAAGGCAAGCTGCAGCGAATGGGTGGAAACTGGGTAAAGTTCTGAGAGTCGCTTGAGCTGGAGCCTATAGGAGGAGAAGCCAAGCTGTAACCAATGGAAGAAAGCTCGGCAAAATTATCAGGAGCGTCGCGCGAGGTGCAGCCAATAGGAGGAGAATAAGACGGCTGCCGCCAATGGGTGGAAGCCCAGAAAAGTTCGGAGGAGCGTCGCGCGGGCTAGAGTCCATGGGAGGACAAGGAAAAGAAGGCAAGCTGCAGCGAATGGGTGGAAACTGGGCAAAGTTCTGAGGAGAGTCGCTTGAGCTGGAGCCTATGGGAGGAGAAGCCAAGCTGTAACCAATAGGAGAAAGCTCGGCAAAATTCTCAGGAGCGTCGCGCGAGGTGCAGCCAATAGGAGGAGAATAAGACGGCTGCCGCCAATGGGTGGAAGCCCAGAAAAGTTCGGAGGAGCGTCGCGCGGGCTAGAGTCCATGGGAGGACAAGGAAGAGAAGGCAAGCTGCAGCGAATGGGTGGAAACTGCTGGGCAAAGTTCTGGGGAGAGCCGCTTGAGCTGGAGCCTATGGGAGGGGAAGCCAAGCTGTCCCCAAGAGGAGAAAGCTCGGCAAAATTCTCAGGAGCGTCGCGCGAGGTGCAGCCAATAGGAGGAGAATAAGACGGCTGCAGCCAATGGGTGGAAGCCCAGAAAAGTTCGGAGGAGCGTCGCGCGGGCTAGTGTCCATGGGAGGACAAGGAAAAGAAGGCAAGCTGCTAGCGAATGGGTGGAAACTGGGCAAAGATCTAGAGAGTCGCTTGAGCTGGAGCCTATGGGAGGAGAAGCCAAGCTGTAACCAATAGAAGAAAGCTCGGCAAAATTCTCAGGAGCGTCGCGCGAGGTGCAGCCAATAGGAGGAGAATAAGACGGCAGCAGCCAATGGTTGGAAGCCAAGAAAAGTTCGGAGGAGCGTCGCGCGGGCTAGAGTCCATTGAGAGGACAAGGAAAAGAAGGCCAGCTGCAGCGAATGGGTGGAAACTGGGCAAAGTTCTGAGAGTCGCTTGAGCTGGAGCCTATGGGAGGGGAAGCCAAGCTGTAACCAATAGGAGAAAGCTCGGCAAAATTCTCAGGAGCGTCGCGCGAGGTGCAGCCAATAGGAGGAGAATAAGACGGCCGCCGCCAATTGGGTGGAAGCCCAGAAAAGTTCGGAGGAGCGTCGCGCGGGCTAGTGTCCATGGGAGGACAAGGAAAAGAAGGCAAGCTGCAGCGAATGGGTGGAAACTGGGCAAAGTTCTGAGAGTCGCTTGAGCTGGAGCCTATGGGAGGAGAAGCCAAGCTGTAACCAATAGGAGAAAGCTCGGCAAAATTCTCAGGAGAGTCGCGCGAGGTGCAGCCAATAGGAGGAGAATAAGACGGCTGCCGCCAATGGGTGGAAGCCCAGAAAAGTTCGGAGGAGCGTCGCGCGGGCTAGAGTCCATGGGAGGACAAGGAAGAGAAGGCAAGCTGCAGCGAATGGGTGGAAACTGGGCAAAGTTCTGGGGAGAGCCGCTTGAGCTGGAGCCTATGGGAGGAGAAGCCAAGCTGTAACCAATAGAAGAAAGCTCGGCAAAATTCCCAGGAGCGTCAAACGAGGTGCAGCCAATAGGAGGCGAATAAGACGGCTGCAGCCAATGGTTGGAAGCCAAGAAAAGTTCGGAGGAGCGTCGCGCGGGCTAGTGTCCATGGGAGGACAAGGAAAAGAAGGCAAGCTGCAGCGAATGGGTGGAAACTGGGCAAAGTTCTGAGAGTCGCTTGAGCTGGAGCCTATGGGAGGAGAAGCCAAGCTGTAACCAATAGGAGAAAGCTCGGCAAAATTCTCAGGAGAGTCGCGCGAGGTGCAGCCAATAGGAGGAGAATAAGACGGCTGCCGCCAATGGGTGGAAGCCCAGAAAAGTTCGGAGGAGCGTCGCGCGGGCTAGAGTCCATGGGAGGCCAAGGAAGAGAAGGCAAGCTGCAGCGAATGGGTGGAAACTGGACAAAGTTCTGGGGAGAGCCGCTTGAGCTGGAGCGTAAGGGAGGAGAAGCCAAGCTGTAACCAAGAGAAGAAAGCTCGGCAAAATTCTCAGGAGCGTCGCGCGAGGTGCAGCCAATAGGAGGAGAATAAGACGGCTGCAGCCAATGGGTGGAAGCCCAGAAAAGTTCGGAGGAGCGTCGCGTGGGCTAGTGTCCATGGGAGGACAAGGAAAAGAAGGCAAGCTGCAGCGAATGGGTGGAAACTGGGTAAAGTTCTGAGAGTCGCTTGAGCTGGAGCCTATGGGAGGAGCAGCCAACCTGTAACCAATAGGAGAAAGCTCGGCAAAATTCTCAGGAGAGTCGCGCGAGGTGCAGCCAATAGGAGTAGAATAAGACGGCTGCCGCCAATGGGTGGAAGCCCAGAAAAGTTCGGAGGAGCGTCGCGCGGGCTAGAGTCCATGGGAGGCCAAGGAAGAGAAGGCAAGCTGCAGCGAATGGGTGGAAACTGGGCAAAGTTCTGGGGAGAGCCGCTTGAGCTGGAGCCTATGGGAGGAGAAGCCAAGCTGTAACCAAGAGAAGAAAGCTTGGCAAAATTCTCAGGAGCGTCGCGCGAGGTGCAGCCAATAGGAGGAGAATAAGACGGCTGCAGCCAATGGGTGGAAGCCCAGAAAAGTTCGGAGGAGCGTCGCGTGGGCTAGTGTCCATGGGAGGACAAGGAAAAGAAGGCAAGCTGCAGCGAATGGGTGGAAACTGGGTAAAGTTCTGAGAGTCGCTTGAGCTGGAGCCTATGGGAGGGGAAGCCAAGCTGTAACCAATAGGAGAAAGCTCGGCAAAATTCTCAGGAGCGTCGCGCCAGGTGCAGCCAATAGGAGGAGAATAAGACTGCCGCAGCCAATGTGTGAAAGCCCAGAAAAGTTCGGAGGAGCGTCGCGCGGGCTAGTGTCCATGGGAGGACAAGGAAAAGAAGGCAAGCTCTAGCGAATGGGTGGAAACTGGGCAAAGTTCTCATGAGAGTCGCTTGAGCTGGAGCCTATGGGAGGAGAAGCCAACCTGTAACCAATAGAAGAAAGCTCGGCAATATTCTCAGGAGCGTCAAACGAGATGCAGCCAATAGGAGGAGAATAAGACGGCAGCAGCCAATGGTTGGAAGCCAAGAAAAGATCGGAGGAGCGTCGCGCGGGCTAGTGTCCATGAGAGGACAAGGAAAAGAAGGCAAGCTGCAGCGAATTGGTGGAAACTGGGCAAAGTTCTGAGAGTCGCTAGAGCTGGAGCCTATGGGAGGAGAAGCCAAGCTGAAACCAATAGGAGAAAGCTCGGCAAAATTCTCAGGAGAGTCGCGCGAGGTGCAGCCAATAGGAGGAGAATAAGACGGCTGCCGCCAATGGGTGAAAGCCCAGAAAAGTTCGGAGGAGCGTCGCGCGGGCTAGTGTCCATGGGAGGACAAGGAAAAGAAGGCAAGCTGCAGCGAATGGGTGGAAACTGGGCAACGTTCTGAGAGTCGCTTGAGCTGGAGCCTATGGGAGGAGAAGCCAACCTGTAACCAATAGGAGAAAGCTCGGCAAAATTCTCAGGAGAGTCGCGCGAGGTGCAGCCAATAGGAGGAGAATAAGACGGCTGCCGCCAATGGGTGGAAGCCCAGAAAAGTTCGGAGGAGCGTCGCGCGGGCTAGAGTCCATGGGAGGACAAGGAAAAGAAGGCCAGTTGCAGCGAATGGGTGGAAACGGCAAAGTTCTGAGAATCTCTTGAGCTCGAGCCTATGGGAGGGGAAGCCAAGCTGTAACCAGTAGGAGAAAGCTCGGCAAAATTCTCAGGAGCGTCGCGCCAGGTGCAGCCAATAGGAGGAGAATAAGACGGCTGCAGCCAATGGGTGGAAGCCCAGAAAAGTTCAGAGGAGCGTCGCGCGGGCTAGTGTCCTTGGGAGGACAAGGAAAAGGCAAGCTCTAGCGAATGGGTGGAAACTGGGCAAAGTTCTGAGGAGAGTCGCTTGAACTGGAGCCTATGGGAGGAGAAGCCAAGCTGTAACCAATAGAAGAAAGCTCGGCAATATTCTCAGGAGCGTCAAACGAGGTGCAGCAATTAGGAGGAGAATAAGACGGCAGCAGCCAATGGTTGGAAGCCAAGAAAAGTTCGGAGGAGCGTCGCGCGGGCTAGTGTCCATGAGAGGACAAGGAAAAGAAGGCAAGCTGCAGCGAATGGGTGGAAACTGGGCAACGTTCTGAGAGTCGCTTGAGCTGGAGCCTATGGGAGGAGAAGCCAACCTGTAACCAATAGGAGAAAGCTCGGCAAAATTCTCAGGAGAGTCGCGCGAGGTGCAGCCAATAGGAGGAGAATAAGACGGCTGCCGCCAATGGGTGGAAGCCCAGAAAAGTTCGGAGGAGCGTCGCGCGGGGTAGAGTCCATGGGAGGACAAAGAAAAGAAGGCAAGCTGCAGCGAATGGGTGGAAGCAGGGCAAAGTTGTGAGAGTCGCTTGAGCTAGAGCTTATGGGAGGAGAAGCCAAGCTGTAACCAATAGGAGAAAGCTCTGCAAAATTCTCAGGAGCGTCGCGCTAGGTGCGGCCAATAGGAGGAGAAGACGGCTGCAGCCAATGAGTGGAAGCCCAGAAAAGTTCGGAGGAGCGTCGCGCGGGCTAGTGTCCATGGGAGGACAAGGAAAAGAAGGCAAGTTGCAGCGAATGGGTGGAAACTGGGCAAAGTTCTGAGAATCGCTTGAGCTCGAGCCTATGGGAGGGGAAGCCAAGCTGTAACCAATAGGAGAAAGCTCGGCAAAATTCTCAGGAGCGTCGCGCCAGGTGCAGCCAATAGGAGGAGAATAAGACTGCCGCAGCCAATGGGTGGAAGCCCAGAAAAGTTCAGAGGAGCGTCGCGCGGGCTAGTGTCCATGGGAGGACAAGGAAAAGAAGGCAAGCTCTAGCGAATGGGTGGAAACTGGGCAAAGTTCTCATGAGAGTCTTTTGAGCTGGAGCCTATGGGAGGAGGAGCCAAGCTGTAACCAATAGAAGAAAGCTCGGCAAAATTCTCAGGAGCGTCAAACGAGGTGCAGCCAATAGGGGGAGAATAAGACGGCTGCAGCCAATGGTTGGAAGCCAAGAAAAGTTCGGAGGAGCGTCGCGCGGGCTAGTGTACATGGGAGGACAAGGAAAAGAAGGCAAGCTCTAGCGAATGGGTGGAAACTGGGCAAAGTTCTCATGAGACTCGCTTGAGCTGGAGCCTATGGGAGGAGAAGCCAAGCTGTAACCAATAGGAGAAAGCTCGGCAAAATTCTCAGGAGAGTCGCGCGAGGTGCAGCCAATAGGAGGAGAATAAGACGGCTGCCGCCAATGGGTGAAAGCCCAGAAAAGTTCGGAGGAGCGTCGCGTGGGCTAGAGTCCATGGGAGGACAAGGAAAAGAAGGCAAGCTGCAGCGAATGGGTGGAAATTGGGCAAAGTTCTGAGGAGAGTCGCTTGAGCTGGAGCCTATGGGAGGAGAAGCCAAGCTGTAACCAATAGAAGAAAGCTCGGCCAAATTCTCAGGAGCGTCAAACGAGTTTCAGCCAATAGGAGGAGAATAAGACGGCTGCAGCCAATGGTTGGAAGCCAAGAAAAGTTCGGAGGAGCGTCGCGCGGGCTAGTGTCCATGGGAGGACAAGGAAAAGAAGGCAAGCTGCAGCGAATGGGTGGAAACTTGGCAACGTTCTGAGAGTCGCTTGAGCTGGAGCCTATGGGAGGAGAAGCCAACCTGTAACCAATAGGAGAAACCTCGGCAAAATTCTCAGGAGAGTCGCGCGAGGTGCAGCCAATAGGAGGAGAATAAGACGGCTGCCGCCAATGGGTGGAAGCCCAGAAAAGTTCGGAGGAGCGTCGCGCGGGCTAGAGTCCATGGGAGGCCAAGGAAGAGAAGGCAAGCTGCAGCGAATGGGTGGAAACTGGGCAAAGTTCTGGGGAGAGCCGCTTGAGCTGGAGCCTATGGGAGGAGAAGCCAAGCTGTAACCAAGAGAAGAAAGCTCGGCAAAATTCTCAGGAGCGTCGCGCCAGGTGCAGCCAATAGGAGGAGAATAAGACGGCTGCAGCCAATGGGTGGAAGCCCAGAAAAGTTCGGAGGAGCGTCGCGCGGGCTAGAGTCCATGAAAAGGACAAGGAAGAGAAGGCAAGCTGCAGCGAATGGGTGGAAACTGGGTAAAGTTCTGGGGAGAGCCGCTTGAGCTGGAGCCTATGGGAGGGGAAGCCAAGCTGTAACCAATAGGAGAAAGCTCGGCAAAATTCTCAGGAGCGTCGCGCCAGGTGCAGCCAATAGGAGGAGAATAAGACTGCCGCAGCCAATGGGTGGAAGCCCAGAAAAGTTCAGAGGAGCGTCGCGCGGGCTAGTGTCCATGGGAGGACAAGGAAAAGAAGGCAAGCTCTAGCGAATGGGTGGAAACTGGGCAAAGTTCTCATGAGAGTCGCTTGAGCTGGAGCCTATGGGAGGAGAAGCCAAGCTGTAACCAATAGAAGAAAGCTCGGCAATATTCTCAGGAGCGTCAAACGAGATGCAGCCAATAGGAGGAGAATAAGACGGCAGCAGCCAATGGTTGGAAGCCAAGAAAAGTTCGGAGGAGCGTCGCGCGGGCTAGTGTCCATGGGAGGACAAGGAAAAGAAGGCAAGCTGCAGCGAATGGGTGGAAACTGGGCAAAGTTCTGAGGAGAGTCGCTTGAGCTGGAGCCTATGGGAGGAGAAGCCAAGCTGTAACCAATAGAAGAAAGCTCGGCAAAATTCTCAGGAGCGTCAAACGAGTTTCAGCCAATAGGAAGAGAATAAGACGGCTGCAGCCAATGGTTGGAAGCCAAGAAAAGTTCGGAGGAGCGTCGCGCGGGCTACTGTCCATGGGAGGACAAGGAAAAGAAGGCAAGCTGCAGCGAATGGGTGGAAACTTGGCAACGTTCTGAGAGTCGCTTGAGCTGGAGCCTATGGGAGGAGAAGCCAACCTGTAACCAATAGGAGAAAGCTCGGCAAAATTCTCAGGAGAGTCGCGCGAGGTGCAGCCAATAGGAGGAGAATAAGACGGCTGCCGCCAATGGGTGGAAGCCCAGAAAAGTTCGGAGGAGCGTCGCGCGGGCTAGAGTCCATGAAAAGGCCAAGGAAGAGAAGGCAAGCTGCAGCGAATGGGTGGAAACTGGGCAAAGTTCTGGGGAGAGCCGCTTGAGCTGGAGCCTATGGGAGGAGAAGCCAAGCTGTAACCAAGAGAAGAAAGCTCGGCAAAATTCTCAGGAGCGTCGCGCGAGGTGCAGCCAATAGGAGGAGAATAAGACGGCTGCAGCCAATGGGTGGAAGCCCAGAAAAGTTCGGAGGAGCGTCGCGCGGGCTAGAGTCCATGGGAGGACAAGGAAAAGAAGGCAAGCTCTAGCGAATGGGTGGAAACTGGGCAAAGTTCTCATGAGAGTCGCTTGAGCTGGAGCCTATGGGAGGAGAAGCCAAGCTGTAACCAATAGGAGAAAGCTCGGCAAAATTCTCAGGAGAGTCGCGCGAGGTGCAGCCAATAGGAGGAGAATAAGACGGCTGCCGCCAATGGGTGAAAGCCCAGAAAAGTTCGAAGGAGCGTCGCGCGGGCTAGTGTCCATGGGAGGACAAGGAAAAGAAGGCAAGCTCTAGCGAATGCGTGGAAACTGGGCAAAGTTCTCATGAGAGTCGCTTGAGCTGGAGCCTATGGGAGGAGAAGCCAAGCTGTAACCAATAGGAGAAAGCTCGGCAAAATTCTCAGGAGAGTCGCGCGAGGTGCAGCCAATAGGAGGAGAATAAGACGGCTGCCGCCAATGGGTGAAAGCCCAGAAAAGTTCGGAGGAGCGTCGCGCGGGCTAGAGTCCATGGGAGGACAAGGAAAAGAAGGCAATGAGTAAAGCAGAAATTTGGGCAAGTTGGTTCCACGTCCCGTCTTTGTTGCGCTGTTTAAAATGAAAAGAAGGCAAGCTCTAGCGAATGGGTGGAAACTGGGCAAAGTTCTGAGGAGAGTCGCTTGAGCTGGAGCCTATGGGAGGAGAAGCCAAGCTGTAACCAATAGAAGAAAGCTCGGCAATATTCTCAGGAGCGTCAAACGAGATGCAGCCAATAGGAGGAGAATAAGACGGCTGCAGCCAATGGTTGGAAGCCAAGAAAAGTTCGGAGGAGCGTCGCGCGGGCTAGTGTCCATGGGAGGACAAGGAAAAGAAGGCAAGCTGCAGCGAATGGGTGGAAACTGGGCAACGTTCTGAGAGTCGCTTGAGCTGGAGCCTATGGGAGGAGAAGCCAATCTGTAACCAATAGGAGAAAGCTCGGCAAAATTCTCAGGAGAGTCGCGCGAGGTGCAGCCAATAGGAGGAGAATAAGACGGCTGCCGCCAATGGGTGGAAGCCCAGAAAAGTTCGGAGGAGCGTCGCGTGGGCTAGAGTCCATGGGAGGACAAGGAAAAGAAGGCAAGCTGCAGCGAATGGGTGGAAACTGGGCAAAGTTCTGAGGAGAGTCGCTTGAGCTGGAGCCTATGGGAGGGGAAGCCAAGCTGTAACCAATAGAAGAAAGCTCGGCAATATTCTCAGGAGCGTCAAACGAGTTTCAGCCAATAGGAGGAGAATAAGACGGCTGCAGCCAATGGTTGGAAGCCAAGAAAAGTTCGGAGGAGCGTCGCGCGGGCTAGTGTCCATGGGAGGACAAGGAAAAGAAGGCAAGCTGCAGCGAATGGGTGTAAACTGGGCAACGTTCTGAGAGTCGCTTGAGCTGGAGCCTATGGGAGGGGAAGCCAAGCTGTAACCAATAGGAGAAAGCTCGGCAAAATTCTCAGGAGCGTCGCGCCAGGTGCAGCCAATAGGAGGAGAATAAGACTGCCGCAGCCAATGGGTGGAAGCCCAGAAAAGTTCAGAGGAGCGTCGCGCGGGCTAGTGTCCATGGGAGGACAAGGAAAAGAAGGCAAGCTCTACCGAATGGGTGGAAACTGGGCAAAGTTCTCATGAGAGTCGCTTGAGCTGGAGCCTATGGGAGGAGAAGCCAAGCTGTAACCAATAGAAGAAAGCTCGGCAATATTCTCAGGAGCGTCAAACGAGATGCAGCCAATAGGAGGAGAATAAGACGGCAGCAGCCAATGGTTGGAAGCCAAGAAAAGTTCGGAGGAGCGTCGCGCGGGCTAGTGTCCATGAGAGGACAAGGAAAAGAAGGCAAGCTGCAGCGAATTGGTGGAAACTGGGCAAAGTTCTGAGAGTCGCTTGAGCTGGAGCCTATGGGAGGAGAAGCCAAGCTATAACCAATAGGAGAAAGCTCGGCAAAATTCTCAGGAGAGTCGCGCGAGGTGCAGCCAATAGGAGGAGAATAAGACGGCTGCCGCCAATGGGTGAAAGCCCAGAAAAGTTCGGAGGAGCGTCGCGCGGGCTAGTGTCCATGGGAGGACAAGGAAAAGAAGGCAAGCTCTAGCGAATGGGTGGAAACTGGGCAAAGTTCTCATGAGACTCGCTTGAGCTGGAGCCTATGGGAGGAGAAGCCAAGCTGTAACCAATAGGAGAAAGCTCGGCAAAATTCTCAGGAGAGTCGCGCGAGGTGCAGCCAATAGGAGGAGAATAAGACGGCTGCCGCCAATGGGTGAAAGCCCAGAAAAGTTCGGAGGAGCGTCGCGCGGGCTAGAGTCCATGGGAGGACAAGGAAAAGAAGGCAAGCTGCAGCGAATGGGTGGAAACTGGGCAAAGTTCTGAGGAGAGTCGCTTGAGCTGGAGCCTATGGGAGGAGAAGCCAAGCTGTAACCAATAGAAGAAAGCTCGGCAAAATTCTCAGGAGCGTCAAACGAGTTTCAGCCAATAGGAGGAGAATAAGACGGCTGCAGCCAATGGTTGGAAGCCAAGAAAAGTTCGGAGGAGCGTCGCGCGGGCTAGTGTCCATGGGAGGACAAGGAAAAGAAGGCAAGCTGCAGCGAATGGGTGGAAACTGGGCAACATTCTGAGAGTCGCTTGAGCTGGAGCCTATGGGAGGAGAAGCCAACCTGTAACCAATAGGAGAAAGCTCGGCAAAATTCTCAGGAGAGTCGCGCGAGGTGCAGCCAATAGGAGGAGAATAAGACGGCTGCCGCCAATGGGTGGAAGCCCAGAAAAGTTCGGAGGAGCGTCGCGCGGGCTAGAGTCCATGGGAGGCCAAGGAAGAGAAGGCAAGCTGCAGCGAATGGGTGGAAACTGGACAAAGTTCTGGGGAGAGCCGCTTGAGCTGGAGCGTAAGGGAGGAGAAGCCAAGCTGTAACCAAGAGAAGAAAGCTCGGCAAAATTCTCAGGAGCGTCGCGCGAGGTGCAGCCAATAGGAGGAGAATAAGACGGCTGCAGCCAATGGGTGGAAGCCCAGAAAAGTTCGGAGGAGCGTCGCGTGGGCTAGTGTCCATGGGAGGACAAGGAAAAGAAGGCAAGCTGCAGCGAATGGGTGGAAACTGGGTAAAGTTCTGAGAGTCGCTTGAGCTGGAGCCTATGGGAGGGGAAGCCAAGCTGTAACCAATAGGAGAAAGCTCGGCAAAATTCTCAGGAGCGTCGCGCCAGGTGCAGCCAATAGGAGGAGAATAAGACTGCCGCAGCCAATGGGTGGAAGCCCAGAAAAGTTCAGAGGAGCGTCGCGCGGGCTAGTGTCCATGGGAGGACAAGGAAAAGAAGGCAAGCTCTAGCGAATGGGTGGAAACTGGGCAAAGTTCTCATGAGAGTCGCTTGAGCTGGAGCCTATGGGAGGAGAAGCCAACCTGTAACCAATAGAAGAAAGCTCGGCAATATTCTCAGGAGCGTCAAACGAGATGCAGCCAATAGGAGGAGAATAAGACGGCAGCAGCCAATGGTTGGAAGCCAAGAAAAGTTCGGAGGAGCGTCGCGCGGGCTAGTGTCCATGAGAGGACAAGGAAAAGAAGGCAAGCTGCAGCGAATTGGTGGAAACTGGGCAAAGTTCTGAGAGTCGCTTGAGCTGGAGCCTATGGGACGAGAAGCCAAGCTGTAACCAATAGGAGAAAGCTCGGCAAAATTCTCAGGAGAGTCGCGCGAGGTGCAGCCAATAGGAGGAGAATAAGACGGCTGCCGCCAATGGGTGAAAGCCCAGAAAAGTTCGGAGGAGCGTCGAGCGGGCTAGAGTCCATGGGAGGACAAGGAAAAGAAGGCAAGCTGCAGCGAATGGGTGGAAACTGGGCAAAGTTCTGAGGAGAGTCGCTTGAGCTGGAGCCTATGGGAGGAGAAGCCAAGCTGTAACCAATAGAAGAAAGCTCGGCAAAATTCTCAGGAGAGTCGCGCGAGGTACAGCCAATAGGAGGAGAATAAGACGGCTGCCGCCAATGGGTGAAAGCCCAGAAAAGTTCGGAGGAGCGTCGCGCGGGCTAGAGTCCATGGGAGGACAAGGAAAAGAAGGCAAGCTGCAGCGAATAGGTGGAAACTGGGCAAAGTTCTGAGGAGAGTCGCTTGAGCTGGAGCCTATGGGAGGAGAAGCCAAGCTGTAACCAATAGAAGAAAGCTCGGCAAAATTCTCAGGAGCGTCAAACGAGTTTCAGCCAATAGGTGGAGAATAAGACGGCTGCAGCCAATGGTTGGAAGCCAAGAAAAGTTCGGAGGAGCGTCGCGCGGGCTAGTGTCCATGGGAGGACAAGGAAAAGAAGGCAAGCTGCAGCGAATGGGTGGAAACTGGGCAACGTTCTGAGAGTCGCTTGAGCTGGAGCCTATGGGAGGGGAAGCCAAGCTGTAACCAATAGGAGAAAGCTCGGCAAAATTCTCAGGAGCGTCGCGCCAGGTGCAGCCAATAGGAGGAGAATAAGACTGCCGCAGCCAATGGGTGGAAACCCAGAAAAGTTCAGAGGAGGTTCGCGCGGGCTAGTGTCCATGGGAGGACAAGGAAAAGAAGGCAAGCTCTAGCGAATGGGTGGAAACTGGGCAAAGTTCTCATGAGAGTCGCTTGAGCTGGAGCCTATGGGAGGAGAAGCCAAGCTGTAACCAATAGGAGAAAGCTCGGCAAAATTCTCAGGAGCGTCGCGCCAGGTGCAGCCAATAGGAGGAGAATAAGACTGCCGCAGCCAATGGGTGGAAGCCCAGAAAAGTTCAGAGGAGCGTCGCGCGGGCTAGTGTCCATGGGAGGACAAGGAAAAGAAGGCAAGCTCTAGCGAATGGGTGGAAACTGGGCAAAGTTCTCATGAGGGTCGCTTGAGCTGGAGCCTATGGGAGGAGAAGCCAAGCTGTAACCAATAGAAGAAAGCTCGGCAATATTCTCAGGAGCGTCAAACGAGGTGCAGCCAATAGGAGGAGAATAAGACGGCAGCAGCCAATGGTTGGAAGCCAAGAAAAGTTCGGAGGAGCGTCGCGCGGGCTAGTGTCCATGAGAGGACAAGGAAAAGAAGGCAAGCTGCAGCGAATTGGTGCAAACTGGGCAAAGTTCTGAGAGTCGCTTGAGCTGGAGCCTATGGGAGGAGAAGCCAAGCTGTAACCAATAGGAGAAAGCTCGGCAAAATTCTCAGCAGAGTCGCGCGAGGTGCAGCCAATAGGAGGAGAATAAGACGGCTGCCGCCAATGGGTGGAAGCCCAGAAAAGTTCGGAGGAGCGTCGCGCGGGCTAGAGTCCATGGGAGGACAAGGAAAAGAAGGCAAGCTGCAGCGAATGGGTGGAAACTGGGCAAAGTTCTGAGGAGAGTCGCTTGAGCTGGAGCCTATGGGAGGAGAAGCCAAGCTGTAACCAATAGGAGAAAGCTCGGCAAAATTCTCAGGAGCGTCAAAGGAGGTGCAGCCAATAGGAGGAGAATAAGACGGCTGCAGCCAATGGGTGGAAGCCCAGAAAAGTTCGGAGGAGCGTCGCGCGGGCTAGTGTCCATGGGAGGACAAGGAAAAGAAGGCAAGCTGCAGCGAATGGGTGCAAACTGGGTAAAGTTCTGAGAGTCGCTTGAGCTGCAGCCTATAGGAGGAGAAGGCAAGCTGTAACCAATGGAAGAAAGCTCGGCAAAATTATCAGGAGCGTCGCGCGAGGTGCAGCCAATAGGAGGAGAATAAGACGGCTGCCGCCAATGGGTGGAAGCCCAGAAAAGTTCGGAGGAGCGTCGCGCGGGATAGAGTCCATGGGAGGACAAGGAACAGAAGGCAAGCTGCAGCGAATGGGTGGAAACTGGGCAAGGTTCTGAGGAGAGTCGCTTGAGCTGGAGCCTATGGGAGGAGAAGCCAAGCTGTAACCAATAGGAGAAAGCTCGACAAAATTCTCAGGAGCGTCGCGCGAGGTGCAGCCAATAGGAGGAGAATAAGACGGCTGCCGCCAATGGGTGGAAGTCCAGAAAAGTTCGGCGGAGCGTCGCGCGGGCTAGAGTCCATGGGAGGACAAGGAAAAGAAGGCAAGCTGCAGCGAATGGGTGGAAACTGGGCAAAGTTCTGAGGAGAGTCGCTTGAGATGGAGCCTATGAGAGGAGAAGCCAAGCTGTAACCAATAGAAGAAAGCTCGGCAAAATTCTCAGGAGCGTCAAACGAGGTGCAACCAATAGGAGGAGAATAAGACGGCTGCAGCCAATTTTTGGAAGCCAAGAAAAGTTCGGAGGAGCGTCACGCGGGCTAGTGTCCATGGGAGGACAAGGAAAAGAAGGCAAGCTGCAGCGAATGGGTGGAAAATGGGCAAAGTTCTGAGAGTCGCTTGAGCTGGAGCCTATGGGAGGAGAAGCCAAGCTGTAACCAATAGGAGAAAGCTCGGCAAAATTTTCAGGAGAGTCGCGAGAGGTGCAGCCAATAGGAGGAGAATAAGACGGCTGCCGCCAATGGGTGGAAGCCCAGAAAAGTTCGCAGGAGCGTCGCTCGGGCTAGAGTCCATGGGAGGACAAGGAAAAGAAGGCAAGCTGCAGCGAATGGGTGGAAACTGGGCAAAGTTCTGAGGAGAGTCTCTTGAGCTGGAGCCTATGGCAGGAGAAGCCAAGCTGTAACATAGAAGAAAGCTCGGCAAAATTCTCAGGAGCGTCAAACGAGGTGCAGCCAATAGGAGGAGAATAAGACGGCTGTAGCCAATGGTTGGAAGCCAAGAAAAGTTCGGAGGAGCGTCGCGCGGGCTAGTGTCCATGGGAGGACAAGGAAAAGAAGGCAAGCTGCAGCGAATGGGTGGAAACTGGGCAAAGTTCTGGGGAGAGCCGCTTGAGCTGGAGCCTATGGGAGGAGAAGCCAAAGCTGTAACCAAGAGAAGAAAGCTCGGCAAAATTCTCAGGAGCGTCGCGCGAGGTGCAGCCAATAGGAGGAGAAAAAGACGGCTGCAGCCAATGGGTGGAAGCCCAGAAAAGTTCGGAGGAGCGTCGCGCGGGCTAGTGACCATGGGAGGACAAGGAAAAGAAGGCAAGCTTCAGCGAATGGGTGGAAACTGGGTAAAGTTCTGAGAGTCGCTTGAGCTGGAGCCTATAGGAGGAGAAGCCAAGCTTTAACCAATGGAAGAAAGCTCAGCAAACTTATCCGGAGCGTCGCGCGAGGTGCAGCCAATAGGAGGAGAATGAGAGGGCTGCCGCCAATGGGTGGAAGCCCAGAAAAGTTCGGAGGAGCGTCGCGCGGGCTAGAGTCCATGGGAGGACAAGGAAAAGAAGGCAAGCTGCAGCGAATGGGTGGAAACTGGGCAAAATTCTGAGGAGAGTCGCTTGAGCTGGAGCCTATGGGAGGAGAAGCCAAGCTGTAACCAATAGGAGAAAGCTCGACAAAATTCTCAGGAGCGTCGCGCGAGGTGCAGCCAATAGGAGGAGAATAAGACGGCTGCCGCCAATGGGTGGAAGCCCAGAAAAGTTCGGCGGAGCGTCGCGCGGGCTAGAGTCCATGGGAGGGCAAGGAAAAGAAGGCAAGCTGCAGCGAATGGGTGGAAACTGGACAAAGTTCTGAGGAGAGTCGCTTGAGCTGGAGCCTATGGGAGGAGAAGCCAAGCTGTAACCAATAGAAGAAAGCTCGGCAAAATTCTCAGGAGCATCAAACGAGGTGCAGCCAATAGGAGGAGAATAAGACGGCTGCAGCCAATGGGTGGAAGCCCAGAAAAGTTCGGAGGAGCGTCGCGCGGGCTAGAGTCCATGGGAGGACAAGGAAAAGAAAGCAAGCTGCAGCGAATGGGTGGAAACTGGGCAAAGTTCTGAGGAGAGTCAGTTGAGCTGGAGCCTATGGGAGGAGAAGCCAAGCTTTAACCAATAGAAGAAAGCTCGGCAAAACTCTCAGGAGCGTCAAACGAGGTGCAGCCAATACGAGGAGAATAAGACGGCTGCAGCCAATGGTTGGAAGCCAAGAAAAGTTCGGAGGAGCGTCGCGCGGGCTAGTGTCCATGGGAGGACAAGGAAAAGAAGGCAGGTTGCAGCGAATGGGTGGAAACTGGGCAAAGTTCTGAGAGTCGCTTGAGCTGGAGCCTATGGGAGGAGAAGCCAAGCTGTAACCAAAAGGAGAAAGCTCGGCAAAATTCTCAGGAGAGTCGCGCGAGGTGCAGCCAATAGGAGGAGAATAAGACGGCTGCCGCCAATGGGTGGAAGCCCAGAAAAGTTCGGAGGAGCGTCGCGCGGGCTAGAGTCCATGGGAGGACAAAGAAAAGAAGGCAAGCTGCAGTGAATGGGTGGAAACTGGGCAAAGTTCTGAGGAGAGTCGCTTGAGCTGGAGCCTATGGGAGGAGAAGCCAAGCTGTAACCAGTAGAAGAAAGCTCGGCAAAATTCTCAGGAGCGTCGCGCGAGGTGCAGCCAATAGGAGGAGAATAGGACGGCTGCAGCCAATGGGTGGAAGAGGAGAGCCGCTTGAGCTGGAGCCTATGGGAGGAGAAGCCAAGCTTAAAAAAGACAAGAAAGCTCGGCAAAATTCTCAGGAGCGTCGCGCGAGGTGCAGCCAATAGGAGGAGAATAAGACGGCTGCAGCCAATGGGTGGAAGCCCAGAAAAGTTCGGAGGAGCGTCGCGCGGGCTAGTGTCCATGGGAGGACAAGGAAAAGAAGGCAAGCTTCAGCGAATGGGTGGAAACTGGGTAAAGTTCTGAGAGTCGCTTGAGCTGGAGCCTATAGGAGGAGAAGCCAAGCTGTAACCAATGGAAGAAAGCTCGGCAAAATTCTCAGGAGTGTCGCGCGAGGTGCAGCCAATAGGAGGAGAATAAGACGGCTGAAGCCAATGGGTGGAAGCCCAGAAAAGTTCAGAGGAACGTCGCGCGGGCTAGAGTCCATGGGAGGGCAAGGAAAAGACGGCAAGCTGCAGCGAATGGGTGGAAACTGGGCAAAGTTCTGGGGAGAGTCGCTTGAGCTGGAGCCTTTGAGAGGAGAAGCCAAGCTGTAACCAATAGAAGAAAGCTCGACAAAATTCTCAGGAGTGTCGCGCGAGGTACAGCCAATAGGAGGAGAATAAGACGGCTGCAGCCAATGGGTGGAAGCCCAGAAAAGGTCGGAGGAGCGTCGCGCGGGCTTGTGTCCATGGGAGGACAAGGAAAAGAAGGCAACCTGCAGCGAATGGGTGGAAACTGGGCAGTTCTGAGAGTCACTTGAGCTGGAGCCTACGGGAGAAGTCAAGTTGTACCCATTAGAAGAAAGCTCGGCAAAATTCTCAGGAGCGTCGCGCGAGGTGCAGCCAGTAGGAGGAGAATAAGACGGCTGCAGCCAATGAGTGGAAGCCCAAAAAAGTTCAGAGGAGCGTCGCGCGGGCTAGTGTCCATGGGAGGACAAGGAAAAGAAGGAAAGCTGCAGCGAATGGGTGGAAACTGGGCAAAGTTCTGGGGAGAGTCGCTTGATATGGAGCCTATGGGAGGAGAAGCCAAGCTGTAACCAATAGAAGAAAGCTCGGCAAAATTCTCAGGAGCGTCGCGCGAGGTGCGGCCAATAGGAGGAGAAGACGGCTGCAGCCAATGGGTGGAAGCCCAGAAAAGTTCGGAGGAGCGTCGCGCGGGCTAGTATCCATGGGAGGACAAGGAAAAGAAGGCAAGCTGCAGCGAATGGGTGCAAACTGGGTAAAGTTCTGAGAGTCGCTTGAGCTGCAGCCTATAGGAGGAGAAGGCAAGCAGTAACCAATGGAAGAAAGCTCGGCAAAATTATCAGGAGCGTCGCGCGAGGTGCAGCCAATAGGAGGAGAATAAGACGGCTGCCGCCAATGGGTGGAAGCCCAGAAAAGTTCGGAGGAGCGTCGCGCGGGATAGAGTCCATGGGAGGACAAGGATAAGAAGGCAAGCTGCAGCGAATGGGTGGAAACTGGGCAAGGTTCTGAGGAGAGTCGCTTGAGCTGGAGCCTATGGGAGGAGAAGCCAAGCTGTAACCAATAGGAGAAAGCTCGACAAAATTCTCAGGAGCGTCGCGCGAGGTGCAGCCAATAGGAGGAGAATAAGACGGCTGCAGCCAATGTTTGGAATCCAAGAAAAGTTCGGAGGAGCGTCACGCGGGCTAGTGTCCATGGGAGGACAAGGAAAACAAGGCAAGCTGCAGCGAATGGGTGGAAAATGGGCAAAGTTCTGAGAGTCGCTTGAGCTGGAGCCTATGGGAGGAGAAGCCAAGCTGTAACCAATAGGAGAAAGCTCGGCAAAATTTTCAGGAGAGTCGCGAGAGGTGCAGCCAATAGGAGGAGAATAAGACGGCTGCCGCCAATGGGTGGAAGCCCAGAAAAGTTCGCAGGAGCGTCGCTCGGGCTAGAGTCCATGGGAGGACAAGGAAAAGAAGGCAAGCTGCAGCGAATGGGTGGAAACTGGGCAAAGTTCTGAGGAGAGTCTCTTGAGCTGGAGCCTATGGCAGGAGAAGCCAAGCTGTAACAGATAGAAGAAAGCTCGGCAAAATTCTCAGGAGCGTCAAACGAGGTGCAGCCAATAGGAGGAGAATAAGACGGCTGCAGCCAATGGTTGGAAGCCAAGAAAAGTTCGGAGGAGCGTCGCGCGGGCTAGTGTCCATGGGAGGACAAGGAAAAGAAGGCAAGCTGCAGCGAATGAGTGGAAACTGGGCAAAGTTCTGGGGAGAGCCGCTTGAGCTGGAGCCTATGGGAGGAGAAGCCAAGCTGTAACCAAGAGAAGAAAGCTCGGCAAAATTCTCAGGAGCGTCGCGCGAGGTGCAGCCAATAGGAGGAGAAAAAGACGGCTGCAGCCAATGGGTGGAAGCCCAGAAAAGTTCGGAGGAGCGTCGCGCGGGCTAGTGTCCATGGGAGGACAAGGAAAAGAAGGCAAGCTTCAGCGAATGGGTGGAAACTGGGTAAAGTTCTGAGAGTCGCTTGAGCTGGAGCCTATAGGAGGAGAAGCCAAGCTTTAACCAATGGAAGAAAGCTCAGCAAACTTATCAGGAGCGTCGCGCGAGGTGCAGCCAATGGGAGGAGAATGACAGGGCTGCCGCCAATGGGTGGAAGCCCAGAAAAGTTCGGAGGAGCGTCGCGCGGGCTTGAGTCCATGGGAGGACAAGGAAAAGAAGGCAAGCTGCAGCGAATGGGTGGAAACTGGGCAAGGTTTTGAGGAGAGTCGCTTGAGCTGGAGCCTATGGGAGGAGAAGCCAAGCTGTAACCAATAGGAGAAAGCTCGACAAAATTCTCAGGAGCGTCGCGCGAGGTGCAGCCAATAGGAGGAGAATAAGACGGCTGCCGCCAATGGGTGGAAGCCCCGAAAAGTTCGGCGGAGCGTCGCGCGGGCTAGAGTCCATGGGAGGGCAAGGAAAAGAAGGCAAGCTGCAGCGAATGGGTGGAAACTGGACAAAGTTCTGAGGAGAGTCACTTGAGCTGGAGCCTATGGGAGGAGAAGCCAAGCTGTAACCAAAAGAAGAAAGCTCGGCAAAATTCTCAGGAGCATCAAACGAGGTGCAGCCAATAGGAGGAGAATAAGACGGCTGCAGCCAATGGTTGGAAGCCAAGAAAAGTTCGGAGGAGCGTCGCGCGGGCTAGTGTCCATGGGAGGACAAGGAAAAGAAGGCAAGCTGCAGCGAATGGGTGGAAACTGGGCAAAGTTCTGAGAGTCGCTTGAGCTGGAGCCTATGGGAGGAGAAGCCAAGCTGTAACCAATAGGAGAAAGCTCGGCAAAATTCTCAGGAGAGTCGCGCGAGGTGCAGCATATAGGAGGAGAATAAGACGGCTGCCGCCAATGGGTGGAAACCCAGAAAAGTTCGGAGGAGCGTCGCGCAGGCTAGAGTCCATGGGAGGACAAGGAAGAGAAGGCAAGCTGCAGCGAATGGGTGGAAACTGGGCAAAGTTCTGGGGAGAGCCGCTTGAGCTGGAGCCTATGGGAGAAGCCAAGCTGTAACCAAGAGAAGAAAGCTCGGCAAAATTCTCAGGAGCTTCGCGCGAGGTGCAGCCAATAGGAGGAGAATAAGACGGCTGAAGCCAATGGGTGGAAGCCCAGAAAAGTTCAGAGGAACGTCGCGCGGGCAAGAGTCCATGGGATGGCAAGGAAAAGAAGGCAAGCTGCAGCGAATGGGTGGAAACTGGGCAAAGTTCTGGGGAGAGTCGCTTGAGCTGGAGCCTATGGGAGGAGAAGCCAAGCTGTAACCAAGAGAAGAAAGCTCGGCAAAATTCTCAGGAGCGTCGGGCGAGGTGCAGCCAATAGGAGGAGAATAAGACGGCTGCAGCCAATGGGTGGAAGCCCAGAAAAGTTCGGAGGAGCGTCGCGCGGGCTAGTTTCCATGGGAGGACAAGGAAAAGAAGGCAAGCTGCAGCGAATGGGTGGAAACTGGGCAAAGTTCTGAGAGTCGCTTGAGCTGGAGCCTATGGGAGGAGAAGCCAAGCTGTAACCAATATGAGAAAGCTCGGCAAAATTCTCAGGAGCGTCGCGCGAGGTGCAGCCTATAGGAGGAGAATAAGACGGCTGCAGCCAATGGGTGGAAGCCCAGAAAAGTTCGGAGGAGCGTTGCGCGGGCTAGTGTCCATGAGAGGACAAGGAAAAGAAGGCAAGCTGCAGCGAATGGGTGGAAACTGTGCAAAGTTCTGAGAGTCACTTGAGCTGGAGCCTATGGGAGGAGAAGCCAAGCTGTAAGCAAGAGAAGAAAGCTCGGCAAAATTCTCAGGAGCGTCGCGCGAGGTGCGGCCAATAGGAGGAGAATATGACGGCTGCCGCCAATGGGTGGAAGCCCAGAAAAGTTCGGAGGAGCGTCGCGCGGGATAGAGTCCATGGGAGGACAAGGGAAAGAAGGCAAGCTGCAGCGAACGGGTGGAAACTGGGCAAGGTTCTGAGGAGAGTCGCTTGAGCTGGAGCCTATGGGAGGAGAAGCCAAGCTGTAACCAATAGGAGAAAGCTCGGCAAAATTCTCAGGAGAGTCGCGCGAGGTGCAGCATATAGGAGGAGAATAAGACGGCTGCCGCCAGTGGGTGGAAACCCAGAAAAGTTCGGAGGAGCGTCGCGCGGGCTAGAGTCCATGGGAGGACAAGGAAGAGAAGGCAAGCTGCAGCGAATGGGTGCAAACTGGGCAAAGTTCTGGGGAGAGCCGCTTGAGCTGGAGCCTATGGGAGGAGAAGCCAAGCTGTAACCAAGAGAAGAAAGCTCGGCAAAATTCTCAGGAGCGTCGGGCGAGGTGCAGCCAATAGGAGGAGAATAAGACGGCTGCAGCCAATGGGTGGAAGCCCAGAAAAGTTCGGAGGAGCGTCGCGCGGGCTAGTGTCCACGGGAGGACAAGGAAAAGAAGGCAAGCTTCAGCGAATGGGTGGAAACTGGGTAAAGTTCTGAGAGTCGCTTGAGCTGGAGCCTATAGGAGGAGAAGCCAAGCTGTAACCAATCGAGGAAAGCTCGGCAAAGTTATCCGGAGCGTCGCGCGAGGTGCAGCCAATAGGAGGAGAATAAGACGGCTGCCGCCAATAGGTGGAAACCCAGAAAAGTTTGGAGGAGCGTCGCGCGGGCTAGAGTTCATGGGAGGACAAGGAAAAGAAGGCAAGCTGCAGCGAATGGGTGGAAACTGGGCAAGGTTCTGAGGAGAGTCGCTTGAGCTGGAGCCTATGGGAGGAGAAGCCAAGCTGTAACCAATAGGAGAAAGCTCGACAAAATTCTCAGGAGCGTCGCGCGAGGTGCAGCGAATAGGAGGAGAATAAGACGGCTGCCGCCAATGGGTGGAAGCCCAGAAAAGTTCGGCGGAGCGTCGCGCGGGCTAGAGTCCATGGGAGGACAAGGAAAAGAAGGCAAGCTGCAGCGACTGGGTGGAAACTGGGCAAAGTTCTGAGGAGAGTCGCTTGAGCTGGAGCCTATGGGAGGAGAAGCCAAGCTGTAACCAATAGAAGAAAGCTCGGCAAAATTATCAGGAGCGTCAAACGAGGTGCAGCCAATAGGAGGAGAATAAGGCGGCTGCAGCCAATGGTTGGAAGCCAAGAAAAGTTCGGAGGAGCGTCGCGCGGGCTAGTGTCCATGGGAGGACAAGGAAAAGAAGGCAAGCTGCAGCGAATGGGTGGAAACTGGGCAAAGTTCTGAGAGTAGCTTGAGCTGGAGCCTATGGGAGGAGAAGCCAAGCTGTAACCAATAGGAGAAAGCTCGGCAAAATTCTCAGGAGAGTCGCGCGAGGTGCAGCCAATAGGAAGAGAATAAGACGGCTGCCGCCAATGGGTGGAAGCCCAGAAAAGTTCGGAGGAGCGTCGCGCGGGCTAGAGTCCATGGGAGGACAAGGAAAAGAAGGCAAGCTGCAGCGACTGGGTGGAAACTGGGCAAAGTTCTGAGGAGAGTCGCTTGAGCTGGAGCCTATGGGAGGAGAAGCCAAGCTGTAACCAATAGAAGAAAGCTCGGCAAAATTCTCAGGAGCGTCGCGCGAGGTGCAGCCAATAGGAGGAGAATAGGACGGCTGCAGCCAATGGGTGGAAGAGGAGAGCCGCTTGAGCTGGAGCCTATGGGAGGAGAAGCCAAGCTTAAAAAAGACAAGAAAGCTCGGCAAAATTCTCAGGAGCGTCGCGCGAGGTGCAGCCAATAGGAGGAGAATAAGACGGCTGCAGCCAATGGGTGGAAGCCCAGAAAAGTTCGGAGGAGCGTCGCGCGGGCTAGTGTCCATGGGAGGACAAGGAAAAGAAGGCAAGCTTCAGCGAATGGGTGGAAACTGGGTAAAGTTCTGAGAGTCGCTTGAGCTGGAGCCTATAGGAGGAGAAGCCAAGCTGTAACCAATGGAAGAAAGCTCGGCAAAATTCTCAGGAGTGTCGCGCGAGGTGCAGCCAATAGGAGGAGAATAAGACGGCTGAAGCCAATGGGTGGAAGCCCAGAAAAGTTCAGAGGAACGTCGCGCGGGCTAGAGTCCATGGGAGGGCAAGGAAAAGACGGCAAGCTGCAGCGAATGGGTGGAAACTGGGCAAAGTTCTGGGGAGAGTCGCTTGAGCTGGAGCCTTTGAGAGGAGAAGCCAAGCTGTAACCAATAGAAGAAAGCTCGACAAAATTCTCAGGAGTGTCGCGCGAGGTACAGCCAATAGGAGGAGAATAAGACGGCTGCAGCCAATGGGTGGAAGCCCAGAAAAGGTCGGAGGAGCGTCGCGCGGGCTTGTGTCCATGGGAGGACAAGGAAAAGAAGGCAACCTGCAGCGAATGGGTGGAAACTGGGCAGTTCTGAGAGTCACTTGAGCTGGAGCCTACGGGAGAAGTCAAGTTGTACCCATTAGAAGAAAGCTCGGCAAAATTCTCAGGAGCGTCGCGCGAGGTGCAGCCAGTAGGAGGAGAATAAGACGGCTGCAGCCAATGAGTGGAAGCCCAAAAAAGTTCAGAGGAGCGTCGCGCGGGCTAGTGTCCATGGGAGGACAAGGAAAAGAAGGAAAGCTGCAGCGAATGGGTGGAAACTGGGCAAAGTTCTGGGGAGAGTCGCTTGATATGGAGCCTATGGGAGGAGAAGCCAAGCTGTAACCAATAGAAGAAAGCTCGGCAAAATTCTCAGGAGCGTCGCGCGAGGTGCGGCCAATAGGAGGAGAAGACGGCTGCAGCCAATGGGTGGAAGCCCAGAAAAGTTCGGAGGAGCGTCGCGCGGGCTAGTATCCATGGGAGGACAAGGAAAAGAAGGCAAGCTGCAGCGAATGGGTGCAAACTGGGTAAAGTTCTGAGAGTCGCTTGAGCTGCAGCCTATAGGAGGAGAAGGCAAGCAGTAACCAATGGAAGAAAGCTCGGCAAAATTATCAGGAGCGTCGCGCGAGGTGCAGCCAATAGGAGGAGAATAAGACGGCTGCCGCCAATGGGTGGAAGCCCAGAAAAGTTCGGAGGAGCGTCGCGCGGGATAGAGTCCATGGGAGGACAAGGATAAGAAGGCAAGCTGCAGCGAATGGGTGGAAACTGGGCAAGGTTCTGAGGAGAGTCGCTTGAGCTGGAGCCTATGGGAGGAGAAGCCAAGCTGTAACCAATAGGAGAAAGCTCGACAAAATTCTCAGGAGCGTCGCGCGAGGTGCAGCCAATAGGAGGAGAATAAGACGGCTGCAGCCAATGTTTGGAAGCCAAGAAAAGTTCGGAGGAGCGTCACGCGGGCTAGTGTCCATGGGAGGACAAGGAAAAGAAGGCAAGCTGCAGCGAATGGGTGGAAAATGGGCAAAGTTCTGAGAGTCGCTTGAGCTGGAGCCTATGGGAGGAGAAGCCAAGCTGTAACCAATAGGAGAAAGCTCGGCAAAATTTTCAGGAGAGTCGCGAGAGGTGCAGCCAATAGGAGGAGAATAAGACGGCTGCCGCCAATGGGTGGAAGCCCAGAAAAGTTCGCAGGAGCGTCGCTCGGGCTAGAGTCCATGGGAGGACAAGGAAAAGAAGGCAAGCTGCAGCGAATGGGTGGAAACTGGGCAAAGTTCTGAGGAGAGTCTCTTGAGCTGGAGCCTATGGCAGGAGAAGCCAAGCTGTAACAGATAGAAGAAAGCTCGGCAAAATTCTCAGGAGCGTCAAACGAGGTGCAGCCAATAGGAGGAGAATAAGACGGCTGCAGCCAATGGTTGGAAGCCAAGAAAAGTTCGGAGGAGCGTCGCGCGGGCTAGTGTCCATGGGAGGACAAGGAAAAGAAGGCAAGCTGCAGCGAATGAGTGGAAACTGGGCAAAGTTCTGGGGAGAGCCGCTTGAGCTGGAGCCTATGGGAGGAGAAGCCAAGCTGTAACCAAGAGAAGAAAGCTCGGCAAAATTCTCAGGAGCGTCGCGCGAGGTGCAGCCAATAGGAGGAGAAAAAGACGGCTGCAGCCAATGGGTGGAAGCCCAGAAAAGTTCGGAGGAGCGTCGCGCGGGCTAGTGTCCATGGGAGGACAAGGAAAAGAAGGCAAGCTTCAGCGAATGGGTGGAAACTGGGTAAAGTTCTGAGAGTCGCTTGAGCTGGAGCCTATAGGAGGAGAAGCCAAGCTTTAACCAATGGAAGAAAGCTCAGCAAACTTATCAGGAGCGTCGCGCGAGGTGCAGCCAATGGGAGGAGAATGACAGGGCTGCCGCCAATGGGTGGAAGCCCAGAAAAGTTCGGAGGAGCGTCGCGCGGGCTTGAGTCCATGGGAGGACAAGGAAAAGAAGGCAAGCTGCAGCGAATGGGTGGAAACTGGGCAAGGTTTTGAGGAGAGTCGCTTGAGCTGGAGCCTATGGGAGGAGAAGCCAAGCTGTAACCAATAGGAGAAAGCTCGACAAAATTCTCAGGAGCGTCGCGCGAGGTGCAGCCAATAGGAGGAGAATAAGACGGCTGCCGCCAATGGGTGGAAGCCCCGAAAAGTTCGGCGGAGCGTCGCGCGGGCTAGAGTCCATGGGAGGGCAAGGAAAAGAAGGCAAGCTGCAGCGAATGGGTGGAAACTGGACAAAGTTCTGAGGAGAGTCACTTGAGCTGGAGCCTATGGGAGGAGAAGCCAAGCTGTAACCAATAGAAGAAAGCTCGGCAAAATTCTCAGGAGCATCAAACGAGGTGCAGCCAATAGGAGGAGAATAAGACGGCTGCAGCCAATGGTTGGAAGCCAAGAAAAGTTCGGAGGAGCGTCGCGCGGGCTAGTGTCCATGGGAGGACAAGGAAAAGAAGGCAAGCTGCAGCGAATGGGTGGAAACTGGGCAAAGTTCTGAGAGTCGCTTGAGCTGGAGCCTATGGGAGGAGAAGCCAAGCTGTAACCAATAGGAGAAAGCTCGGCAAAATTCTCAGGAGAGTCGCGCGAGGTGCAGCATATAGGAGGAGAATAAGACGGCTGCCGCCAATGGGTGGAAACCCAGAAAAGTTCGGAGGAGCGTCGCGCAGGCTAGAGTCCATGGGAGGACAAGGAAGAGAAGGCAAGCTGCAGCGAATGGGTGGAAACTGGGCAAAGTTCTGGGGAGAGCCGCTTGAGCTGGAGCCTATGGGAGAAGCCAAGCTGTAACCAAGAGAAGAAAGCTCGGCAAAATTCTCAGGAGCTTCGCGCGAGGTGCAGCCAATAGGAGGAGAATAAGACGGCTGAAGCCAATGGGTGGAAGCCCAGAAAAGTTCAGAGGAACGTCGCGCGGGCAAGAGTCCATGGGATGGCAAGGAAAAGAAGGCAAGCTGCAGCGAATGGGTGGAAACTGGGCAAAGTTCTGGGGAGAGTCGCTTGAGCTGGAGCCTATGAGAGGAGAAGCCAAGCTGTAACCAATAGAAGAAAGCTCGGCAAAATTCTCAGGAGCGTCGCGCGAGGTGCAGCCAATAGGAGGAGAATAAGACGGCTGCAGCCAATGGGTGGAAGCCCAGAAAAGTTCGGAGGAGCGTCGCGCGGGCTAGTTTCCATGGGAGGACAAGGAAAAGAAGGCAAGCTGCAGCGAATGGGTGGAAACTGGGCAAAGTTCTGAGAGTCGCTTGAGCTGGAGCCTATGGGAGGAGAAGCCAAGCTGTAACCAATATGAGAAAGCTCGGCAAAATTCTCAGGAGCGTCGCGCGAGGTGCAGCCTATAGGAGGAGAATAAGACGGCTGCAGCCAATGGGTGGAAGCCCAGAAAAGTTCGGAGGAGCGTCGCGCGGGCTAGTGTCCATGAGAGGACAAGGAAAAGAAGGCAAGCTGCAGCGAATGGGTGGAAACTGGGCAAAGTTCTGAGAGTCGCTTGAGCTGGAGCCTATGGGAGGAGAAGCCAAGCTGTAAGCAAGAGAAGAAAGCTCGGCAAAATTCTCAGGAGCGTCGCGCGAGGTGCGGCCAATAGGAGGAGAATAAGACGGCTGCCGCCAATGGGTGGAAGCCCAGAAAAGTTCGGAGGAGCGTCGCGCGGGATAGAGTCCATGGGAGGACAAGGAAAAGAAGGCAAGCTGCAGCGAATGGGTGGAAACTGGGCAAAGTTCTGAGGAGAGTCGCTTGAGCTGGAGCCTATGGGAGGAGAAGCCAAGCTGTAACCAATAGGAGAAAGCTCGGCAAAATTCTCAGGAGAGTCGCGCGAGGTGCAGCCAATAGGAGGAGAATAAGACGGCTGCCGCCAATGGGTGGAAGCCCAGAAAAGTTCGGAGGAGCGTCGCGCGGGCTAGAGTCCATGGGAGGACAAGGAAGAGAAGGCAAGCTGCAGCGAATGGGTGCAAACTGGGCAAAGTTCTGGGGAGAGCCGCTTGAGCTGGAGCCTATGGGAGGAGAAGCCAAGCTGTAACCAAGAGAAGAAAGCTCGGCAAAATTCTCAGGAGCGTCGGGCGAGGTGCAGCCAATAGGAGGAGAATAAGACGGCTGCAGCCAATGGGTGGAAGCCCAGAAAAGTTCGGAGGAGCGTCGCGCGGGCTAGTGTCCATGGGAGGACAAGGAAAAGAAGGCAAGCTGCAGCGAATGGGTGGAAACTGGGCAAAGTTCTGAGGAGAGTCGCTTGAGCTGGAGCCTATGGGAGGAGAAGCCAAGCTGTAACCAATAGGAGAAAGCTCGGCAAAATTCTCAGGAGCGTCGCGCGAGGTGCAGCCAATAGGAGGAGAATAAGACGGCTGCCGCCAATGGGTGGAAGCCCAGAAAAGTTCGGAGGAGCGTCGCGCGGGCTAGAGTCCATGGGAGGACAAGGAAAAGAAGGCAAGCTGCAGCGAATGGGTGGAAACTGGGCAAAGTTCTGAGGAGAGTCGCTTGAGCTGGAGCCTATGGGAGGAGAAGCCAAGCTGTAACCAATAGAAGAAAGCTCGGCAAAATTCTCAGGAGCGTCGCGCGAGGTGCAGCCAATAGGAGGAGAATAAGACGGCTGCAGCCAATGGGTGGAAGCCCAGAAAAGTTCGGAGGAGCGTCGCGCGGGCTAGTGTCCATGGGAGGACAAGGAAAAGAAGGCAAGCTGCAGCGAATGGGTGGAAACTGGGCAAAGTTCTGAGAGTCGCTTGAGCTGGAGCCTATGGGAGGAGAAGCCAAGCTGTAACCAATAGAAGAAAGCTCGGCAAAATTCTCAGGAGCGTCGCGCGAGGTGCAGCCAATAGGAGGAGAATAAGACGGCTGCCGCCAATGGGTGGAAGCCCAGAAAAGTTCGGAGGAGCGTCGCGCGGGCTAGAGTCCATGGGAGGACAAGGAAAAGAAGGCAAGCTGCAGCGAATGGGTGGAAACTGGGCAAAGTTCTGGGAGAGTCGCTTGAGCTGGAGCCTATGGGAGGAGAAGCCAAGCTGTAACCAATAGAAGAAAGCTCGGCAAAATTCTCAGGAGCGTCGCGCGAGGTGCAGCCAATAGGAGGAGAATAAGACGGCTGCAGCCAATGGGTGGAAGCCCAGAAAAGTTCGGAGGAGCGTCGCGCGGGCTAGAGTCCATGGGAGGACAAGGAAAAGAAGGCAAGCTGCAGCGAATGGGTGGAAACTGGGCAAAGTTCTGAGAGTCGCTTGAGCTGGAGCCTATGGGAGGAGAAGCCAAGCTGTAACCAATAGAAGAAAGCTCGGCAAAATTCTCAGGAGCGTCGCGCGAGGTGCAGCCAATAGGAGGAGAATAAGACGGCTGCAGCCAATGAGTGGAAGCCCAGAAAAGTTCAGAGGAGCGTCGCGCGGGCTAGTGTCCATGGGAGGACAAGGAAAAGAAGGCAAGCTGCAGCGAATGGGTGGAAACTGGGCAAAGTTCTGAGAAGTCGCTTGAGCTGGAGCCTATGGGAGGAGAAGCCAAGCTGTAACCAATAGAAGAAAGCTCGGCAAAATTCTCAGGAGCGTCGCGCGAGGTGCAGCCAATAGGAGGAGAATAAGACGGCTGCAGCCAATGGGTGGAAGCCCAGAAAAGTTCGGAGGAGCGTCGCGCGGGCTAGTGTCCATGGGAGGACAAGGAAAAGAAGGCAAGCTGCAGCGAATGGGTGGAAACTGGGCAAAGTTCTGAGAGTCGCTTGAGCTGGAGCCTATGGGAGGAGAAGCCAAGCTGTAACCAATAGAAGAAAGCTCGGCAAAATTCTCAGGAGCGTCGCGCGAGGTGCAGCCAATAGGAGGAGAATAAGACGGCTGCCGCCAATGGGTGGAAGCCCAGAAAAGTTCGGAGGAGCGTCGCGCGGGCTAGAGTCCATGGGAGGACAAGGAAAAGAAGGCAAGCTGCAGCGAATGGGTGGAAACTGGGCAAGGTTCTGAGGAGAGTCGCTTGAGCTGGAGCCTATGGGAGGAGAAGCCAAGCTGTAACCAATAGGAGAAAGCTCGGCAAAATTCTCAGGAGAGTCGCGCGAGGTGCAGCCAATAGGAGGAGAATAAGACGGCTGCCGCCAATGGGTGGAAGCCCAGAAAAGTTCGGAGGAGCGTCGCGCGGGCTAGAGTCCATGGGAGGACAAGGAAAAGAAGGCAAGCTGCAGCGAATGGGTGGAAACTGGGCAAAGTTCTGGGGAGAGCCGCTTGAGCTGGAGCCTATGGGAGGAGAAGCCAAGCTGTAACCAAGAGAAGAAAGCTCGGCAAAATTCTCAGGAGCGTCGCGCGAGGTGCAGCCAATAGGAGGAGAATAAGACGGCTGCAGCCAATGGGTGGAAGCCCAGAAAAGTTCGGAGGAGCGTCGCGCGGGCTAGTGTCCATGGGAGGACAAGGAAAAGAAGGCAAGCTGCAGCGAATGGGTGGAAACTGGGCAAAGTTCTGAGAGTCGCTTGAGCTGGAGCCTATGGGAGGAGAAGCCAAGCTGTAACCAATAGGAGAAAGCTCGGCAAAATTCTCAGGAGCGTCGCGCGAGGTGCAGCCAATAGGAGGAGAATAAGACGGCTGCCGCCAATGGGTGGAAGCCCAGAAAAGTTCGGAGGAGCGTCGCGCGGGCTAGAGTCCATGGGAGGACAAGGAAAAGAAGGCAAGCTGCAGCGAATGGGTGGAAACTGGGCAAAGTTCTGAGGAGAGTCGCTTGAGCTGGAGCCTATGGGAGGAGAAGCCAAGCTGTAACCAATAGGAGAAAGCTCGGCAAAATTCTCAGGAGCGTCGCGCGAGGTGCAGCCAATAGGAGGAGAATAAGACGGCTGCCGCCAATGGGTGGAAGCCCAGAAAAGTTCGGAGGAGCGTCGCGCGGGCTAGAGTCCATGGGAGGACAAGGAAAAGAAGGCAAGCTGCAGCGAATGGGTGGAAACTGGGCAAAGTTCTGAGGAGAGTCGCTTGAGCTGGAGCCTATGGGAGGAGAAGCCAAGCTGTAACCAATAGAAGAAAGCTCGGCAAAATTCTCAGGAGCGTCAAACGAGGTGCAGCCAATAGGAGGAGAATAAGACGGCTGCAGCCAATGGTTGGAAGCCAAGAAAAGTTCGGAGGAGCGTCGCGCGGGCTAGTGTCCATGGGAGGACAAGGAAAAGAAGGCAAGCTGCAGCGAATGGGTGGAAACTGGGCAAAGTTCTGAGAGTCGCTTGAGCTGGAGCCTATGGGAGGAGAAGCCAAGCTGTAACCAATAGGAGAAAGCTCGGCAAAATTCTCAGGAGAGTCGCGCGAGGTGCAGCCAATAGGAGGAGAATAAGACGGCTGCCGCCAATGGGTGGAAGCCCAGAAAAGTTCGGAGGAGCGTCGCGCGGGCTAGAGTCCATGGGAGGACAAGGAAAAGAAGGCAAGCTGCAGCGAATGGGTGGAAACTGGGCAAAGTTCTGAGGAGAGTCGCTTGAGCTGGAGCCTATGGGAGGAGAAGCCAAGCTGTAACCAATAGAAGAAAGCTCGGCAAAATTCTCAGGAGCGTCAAACGAGGTGCAGCCAATAGGAGGAGAATAAGGCGGCTGCAGCCAATGGTTGGAAGCCAAGAAAAGTTCGGAGGAGCGTCGCGCGGGCTAGTGTCCATGGGAGGACAAGGAAAAGAAGGCAAGCTGCAGCGAATGGGTGGAAACTGGGCAAAGTTCTGAGAGTCGCTTGAGCTGGAGCCTATGGGAGGAGAAGCCAAGCTGAAACCAATAGGAGAAAGCTCGGCAAAATTCTCAGGAGAGTCGCGCGAGGTGCAGCATATAGGAGGAGAATAAGACGGCTGCCGCCAATGGGTGGAAACCCAGAAAAGTTCGGAGGAGCGTCGCGCGGGCTAGAGTCCATGGGAGGACAAGGAAGAGAAGGCAAGCTGCAGCGAATGGGTGGAAACTGGGCAAAGTTCTGGGGAGAGCCGCTTGAGCTGGAGCCTATGGGAGGAGAAGCCAAGCTGTAACCAAGAGAAGAAAGCTCGGCAAAATTCTCAGGAGCGTCGCGCGAGGTGCAGCCAATAGGAGGAGAATAAGACGGCTGCAGCCAATGGGTGGAAGCCCAGAAAAGTTCGGAGGAGCGTCGCGCGGGCTAGTGTCCATGGGAGGACAAGGAAAAGAAGGCAAGCTTCAGCGAATGGGTGGAAACTGGGTAAAGTTCTGAGAGTCGCTTGAGCTGGAGCCTATAGGAGGAGAAGCCAAGCTGTAACCAATCGAGAGAAAGCTCGGCAAAATTATCAGGAGCGTCGCGCGAGGTGCAGCCAATAGGAGGAGAATAAGACGGCTGCCGCCAATGGGTGGAAGCCCAGAAAAGTTCGGAGGAGCGTCGCGCGGGCTAGAGTCCATGGGAGGACAAGGAAAAGAAGGCAAGCTGCAGCGAATGGGTGGAAACTGGGCAAGGTTCTGAGGAGAGTCGCTTGAGCTGGAGCCTATGGGAGGAGAAGCCAAGCTGTAACCAATAGGAGAAAGCTCGACAAAATTCTCAGGAGCGTCGCGCGAGGTGCAGCCAATAGGAGGAGAATAAGACGGCTGCCGCCAATGGGTGGAAGCCCAGAAAAGTTCGGAGGAGCGTCGCGCGGGCTAGAGTCCATGGGAGGACAAGGAAAAGAAGGCAAGCTGCAGCGAATGGGTGGAAACTGGGCAAAGTTCTGAGGAGAGTCGCTTGAGCTGGAGCCTATGGGAGGAGAAGCCAAGCTGTAACCAATAGAAGAAAGCTCGGCAAAATTCTCAGGAGCGTCGCGCGAGGTGCAGCCAATAGGAGGAGAATAAGACGGCTGCAGCCAATGGGTGGAAGCCCAGAAAAGTTCGGAGGAGCGTCGCGCGGGCTAGTGTCCATGGGAGGACAAGGAAAAGAAGGCAAGCTGCAGCGAATGGGTGGAAACTGGGCAAAGTTCTGAGAGTCGCTTGAGCTGGAGCCTATGGGAGGAGAAGCCAAGCTGTAACCAATAGAAGAAAGCTCGGCAAAATTCTCAGGAGCGTCGCGCGAGGTGCAGCCAATAGGAGGAGAATAAGACGGCTGCAGCCAATGGGTGGAAGCCCAGAAAAGTTCGGAGGAGCGTCGCGCGGGCTAGTGTCCATGGGAGGACAAGGAAAAGAAGGCAAGCTGCAGCGAATGGGTGGAAACTGGGCAAAGTTCTGAGGAGAGTCGCTTGAGCTGGAGCCTATGGGAGGAGAAGCCAAGCTGTAACCAATAGAAGAAAGCTCGGCAAAATTCTCAGGAGCGTCGCGCGAGGTGCAGCCAATAGGAGGAGAATAAGACGGCTGCAGCCAATGGGTGGAAGCCCAGAAAAGTTCGGAGGAGCGTCGCGCGGGCTAGTGTCCATGGGAGGACAAGGAAAAGAAGGCAAGCTGCAGCGAATGGGTGGAAACTGGGCAAAGTTCTGAGAGTCGCTTGAGCTGGAGCCTATGGGAGGAGAAGCCAAGCTGTAACCAATAGAAGAAAGCTCGGCAAAATTCTCAGGAGCGTCGCGCGAGGTGCAGCCAATAGGAGGAGAATAAGACGGCTGCAGCCAATGGGTGGAAGCCCAGAAAAGTTCGGAGGAGCGTCGCGCGGGCTAGTGTCCATGGGAGGACAAGGAAAAGAAGGCAAGCTGCAGCGAATGGGTGGAAACTGGGCAAAGTTCTGAGGAGAGTCGCTTGAGCTGGAGCCTATGGGAGGAGAAGCCAAGCTGTAACCAATAGGAGAAAGCTCGGCAAAATTCTCAGGAGCGTCGCGCGAGGTGCAGCCAATAGGAGGAGAATAAGACGGCTGCCGCCAATGGGTGGAAGCCCAGAAAAGTTCGGAGGAGCGTCGCGCGGGCTAGAGTCCATGGGAGGACAAGGAAAAGAAGGCAAGCTGCAGCGAATGGGTGGAAACTGGGCAAAGTTCTGAGGAGAGTCGCTTGAGCTGGAGCCTATGGGAGGAGAAGCCAAGCTGTAACCAATAGAAGAAAGCTCGGCAAAATTCTCAGGAGCGTCAAGCGAGGTGCAGCCAATAGGAGGAGAATAAGACGGCTGCAGCCAATGGTTGGAAGCCCAGAAAAGTTCGGAGGAGCGTCGCGCGGGCTAGTGTCCATGGGAGGACAAGGAAAAGAAGGCAAGCTGCAGCGAATGGGTGGAAACTGGGCAAAGTTCTGAGAGTCGCTTGAGCTGGAGCCTATGGGAGGAGAAGCCAAGCTGTAACCAATAGGAGAAAGCTCGGCAAAATTCTCAGGAGAGTCGCGCGAGGTGCAGCCAATAGGAGGAGAATAAGACGGCTGCCGCCAATGGGTGGAAAGCCCAGAAAAGTTCGGAGGAGCGTCGCGCGGGCTAGAGTCCATGGGAGGACAAGGAAGAGAAGGCAAGCTGCAGCGAATGGGTGGAAACTGGGCAAAGTTCTGGGGAGAGCCGCTTGAGCTGGAGCCTATGGGAGGAGAAGCCAAGCTGTAACCAAGAGAAGAAAGCTCGGCAAAATTCTCAGGAGCGTCGCGCGAGGTGCAGCCAATAGGAGGAGAATAAGACGGCTGCAGCCAATGGGTGGAAGCCCAGAAAAGTTCGGAGGAGCGTCGCGCGGGCTAGTGTCCATGGGAGGACAAGGAAAAGAAGGCAAGCTGCAGCGAATGGGTGGAAACTGGGCAAAGTTCTGAGAGTCGCTTGAGCTGGAGCCTATGGGAGGAGAAGCCAAGCTGTAACCAATAGGAGAAAGCTCGGCAAAATTCTCAGGAGCGTCGCGCGAGGTGCAGCCAATAGGAGGAGAATAAGACGGCTGCCGCCAATGGGTGGAAGCCCAGAAAAGTTCGGAGGAGCGTCGCGCGGGCTAGAGTCCATGGGAGGACAAGGAAAAGAAGGCAAGCTGCAGCGAATGGGTGGAAACTGGGCAAAGTTCTGAGGAGAGTCGCTTGAGCTGGAGCCTATGGGAGGAGAAGCCAAGCTGTAACCAATAGGAGAAAGCTCGGCAAAATTCTCAGGAGCGTCGCGCGAGGTGCAGCCAATAGGAGGAGAATAAGACGGCTGCAGCCAATGGGTGGAAGCCCAGAAAAGTTCGGAGGAGCGTCGCGCGGGCTAGAGTCCATGGGAGGACAAGGAAAAGAAGGCAAGCTGCAGCGAATGGGTGGAAACTGGGCAAAGTTCTGAGAGTCGCTTGAGCTGGAGCCTATGGGAGGAGAAGCCAAGCTGTAACCAATAGAAGAAAGCTCGGCAAAATTCTCAGGAGCGTCGCGCGAGGTGCAGCCAATAGGAGGAGAATAAGACGGCTGCAGCCAATGGGTGGAAGCCCAGAAAAGTTCGGAGGAGCGTCGCGCGGGCTAGAGTCCATGGGAGGACAAGGAAAAGAAGGCAAGCTGCAGCGAATGGGTGGAAACTGGGCAAAGTTCTGAGGAGAGTCGCTTGAGCTGGAGCCTATGGGAGGAGAAGCCAAGCTGTAACCAATAGAAGAAAGCTCGGCAAAATTCTCAGGAGCGTCGCGCGAGGTGCAGCCAATAGGAGGAGAATAAGACGGCTGCCGCCAATGGGTGGAAGCCCAGAAAAGTTCGGAGGAGCGTCGCGCGGGCTAGAGTCCATGGGAGGACAAGGAAAAGAAGGCAAGCTGCAGCGAATGGGTGGAAACTGGGCAAAGTTCTGGGAGAGTCGCTTGAGCTGGAGCCTATGGGAGGAGAAGCCAAGCTGTAACCAATAGGAGAAAGCTCGGCAAAATTCTCAGGAGCGTCGCGCGAGGTGCAGCCAATAGGAGGAGAATAAGACGGCTGCAGCCAATGGGTGGAAGCCCAGAAAAGTTCGGAGGAGCGTCGCGCGGGCTAGTGTCCATGGGAGGACAAGGAAAAGAAGGCAAGCTGCAGCGAATGGGTGGAAACTGGGCAAAGTTCTGAGAGTCGCTTGAGCTGGAGCCTATGGGAGGAGAAGCCAAGCTGTAACCAATAGAAGAAAGCTCGGCAAAATTCTCAGGAGCGTCGCGCGAGGTGCAGCCAATAGGAGGAGAATAAGACGGCTGCCGCCAATGGGTGGAAGCCCAGAAAAGTTCGGAGGAGCGTCGCGCGGGCTAGAGTCCATGGGAGGACAAGGAAAAGAAGGCAAGCTGCAGCGAATGGGTGGAAACTGGGCAAAGTTCTGAGGAGAGTCGCTTGAGCTGGAGCCTATGGGAGGAGAAGCCAAGCTGTAACCAATAGGAGAAAGCTCGGCAAAATTCTCAGGAGCGTCGCGCGAGGTGCAGCCAATAGGAGGAGAATAAGACGGCTGCCGCCAATGGGTGGAAGCCCAGAAAAGTTCGGAGGAGCGTCGCGCGGGCTAGTGTCCATGGGAGGACAAGGAAAAGAAGGCAAGCTGCAGCGAATGGGTGGAAACTGGGCAAAGTTCTGAGGAGAGTCGCTTGAGCTGGAGCCTATGGGAGGAGAAGCCAAGCTGTAACCAATAGAAGAAAGCTCGGCAAAATTCTCAGGAGCGTCGCGCGAGGTGCAGCCAATAGGAGGAGAATAAGACGGCTGCAGCCAATGGGTGGAAGCCCAGAAAAGTTCGGAGGAGCGTCGCGCGGGCTAGTGTCCATGGGAGGACAAGGAAAAGAAGGCAAGCTGCAGCGAATGGGTGGAAACTGGGCAAAGTTCTGAGAGTCGCTTGAGCTGGAGCCTATGGGAGGAGAAGCCAAGCTGTAACCAATAGGAGAAAGCTCGGCAAAATTCTCAGGAGCGTCGCGCGAGGTGCAGCCAATAGGAGGAGAATAAGACGGCTGCAGCCAATGGGTGGAAGCCCAGAAAAGTTCGGAGGAGCGTCGCGCGGGCTAGTGTCCATGGGAGGACAAGGAAAAGAAGGCAAGCTGCAGCGAATGGGTGGAAACTGGGCAAAGTTCTGAGGAGGTCGCTTGAGCTGGAGCCTATGGGAGGAGAAGCCAAGCTGTAACCAATAGAAGAAAGCTCGGCAAAATTCTCAGGAGCGTCGCGCGAGGTGCAGCCAATAGGAGGAGAATAAGACGGCTGCAGCCAATGGGTGGAAGCCCAGAAAAGTTCGGAGGAGCGTCGCGCGGGCTAGTGTCCATGGGAGGACAAGGAAAAGAAGGCAAGCTGCAGCGAATGGGTGGAAACTGGGCAAAGTTCTGAGAGTCGCTTGAGCTGGAGCCTATGGGAGGAGAAGCCAAGCTGTAACCAATAGGAGAAAGCTCGGCAAAATTCTCAGGAGCGTCGCGCGAGGTGCAGCCAATAGGAGGAGAATAAGACGGCTGCAGCCAATGGGTGGAAGCCCAGAAAAGTTCGGAGGAGCGTCGCGCGGGCTAGTGTCCATGGGAGGACAAGGAAAAGAAGGCAAGCTGCAGCGAATGGGTGGAAACTGGGCAAAGTTCTGAGGAGAGTCGCTTGAGCTGGAGCCTATGGGAGGAGAAGCCAAGCTGTAACCAATAGGAGAAAGCTCGGCAAAATTCTCAGGAGCGTCGCGCGAGGTGCAGCCAATAGGAGGAGAATAAGACGGCTGCAGCCAATGGGTGGAAGCCCAGAAAAGTTCGGAGGAGCGTCGCGCAACCTGGACCTATTGGCAGGAAAACGAGAAGGAATGCTGTCGCCAAATTGAGTACGTTCTGGAAAGTTCAGAACAGCGTCAAGCGCGCTAGATCCACTAGGAGGAAAACAAAAAGGAAAGCTGCACCAAATTTTAGGAAGCCCTAGAAAGTTGGGTGGAGCGTCGCGCGAGCTTGATCTGTTGGAGGACAAGAAGAGGAAGAAAAGCTCCAGCCATTGGTATGAATCCAGGAAAGCTCGGAGGAGCGTCGCGCGATCTACAATCAAAGGAGGTGGAGAAGAAGGCAAGCTGCAGCAAGTAGGTGCAAGCTCGGCAAAGTTGAGTTGAGTTGAGGTGTTGAATGCTGCAGGTGGGGTTAGGCTTCCTTTATCTCCCGGCAATTGCGCCACTGCAGCATCCCTTCTATATTAAACCGTTTTCCTGCAGAGACTTTATCCATCTTGAGGTACTTTTGATGGAATCCTTTAGAGAGCTTTATGGGCGAGACTGTCTGCCAGTAAAGCCTCTGCTGTGCAGATTCTGTACCAAGCGCAGAGAGCTTATAGACAAGGCATCATTAAGGAATCCGCGCTCTAACCTCTGAAGGGCAGATTTTGAATCAGTTAGGATGACAACAGGTTGAGCCGGACAAGACCGTAACTTCCGTAAAGCCGCCTCAATAGCAACACTTTCAGCCGTTGTGGAGGATACGACAGCAGTACAGCGTACGGACCACTTACAGTCCAAAGAAGGAATGTAAAAAGCCGCTGCGCTAGCTTGTTTGACCTTGTCCACAGAACCATCCGTGAAATTTTGAAGATGGCAGACATACTCTGTTTCCAAGTGTTCCAGTACAAGCGAATGCGTTGCTGCCAAAGGAAAGCTGCGCTTTCCACTCACATGGGGAATTGTGACCTTACAGTCGAGGGTCGGAAAAGACCGGGGGGGTTTCAACCGTTTCCTTTGCGTTCGGACATTAATGCCTAAAGAACTAAGAGTATTGAGATCCAAGTAAGCCTTCGACTCATATCTCTTGCAGAGCCGCTGGAGAATGGATCGCCCAGCTACCGTCTCTCCTAGGCGGTCAAGATGCATTAGTAGTCTCTGAGAAGCGATAAGGCTAAGAGGTTTCGATAGGGACTCATGAAGTACTGCGTTATTTGCAGCCGCCTGGGGAACTCCAATGGCTCTTCTTAGGTCCTTTCTGTGGACAACTTCGAGACGTTCAAGTTGTGATACCGAGGGAGAAATTAAAGGTAATTGATACATTATACGACTGACCACCAGCGCTTCATGAAGTTTGACCATTGAAGCAGGATGGTTTCCCCATTGCTCACGTGCAATTCCATGGATCACATTCAGACGAGAAGATATAGACGAAACAATCGCGTCTACAGCTTTTCGCCACTGTAGACAGGAGTCAATAATGACGCCCAGGAAACGCGTGTGGTTGAATTGACGGATGCAAGAGTGACCGAGGTCTATCTTCAACCGCGCTTGACGTCTTCCTACACCTGGAAACAGAACAAAGCCGGATTTTTCCACTGACAGAGACAATCCCACACCTTGAAGGTAAGCTTGTGCCGAAAGTAGAGCCTGTCGAGCTATCAGGGCTAATCGCTTGTGTTGGTAGCCAGTAATCCAAATACAGATGTAGTCAGCATAAAGTGACATACGCACTTGCCTGCAACTCTTATTCAACGAATCGGGAAGGCCAGCCATTACGGCGTTAAAGAGCGTGGGGGAAAGAACACTTCCTTGAGGCACACCTCGTGATAGAACCCTTTCGGTGCTTAACGTATTCCCTAATCGTACACGAACCGCGCGATCACTTTTAAACTTGTAAATGAATCTTAACATATTTCCCTGTATGCCCATGCCTTGCAAACTGTTTAGAATCGAGCTCTGAAACACGCTGACGTAAGCTTTCGCAACGTCAAGAAAAATGGCTAAGGTGGAAAGGCCGAAAGCTCTCTGGTGTTCAATGTGACTGACCAAGTCTAAGACGCTATCTTGGGCACTAAGACCTCGGCGGAATCCTGTCATACATGTTGGCAATGCCTTGCTGTCCTCAAGCCACCACGATAAGCGTTCATTTACCAGCTTCTCCATCAGCTTAGCTACACAGGAGGTCAATGACACAGGGCGATACGAGGAAAGGTCTGTCATGTTGTTGCCAGGCTTCAGTACTGGAACTACCCGCCGTATTCACAAACAACCTTCCACTCGACGCTGCGCCTCCACTCCTGGGAGTGGAGGAGAACGCTCATCCTCGGCCCGAGGGGCAGTCGCGCTTCTTGAACACACCTCGGAAATTCCTCCATCGAGGAGCTGGCCGAGTAGCCCTCCTCCACTCCAGTGCTTTGGAGGGCAAGAAAGAAACTGCTGATGACGAGAGTATTGTAAATTCATGGATATAGAACACCGCCTATTTGATAATATAGGAGTCATTTGTCCATTTTATCGGTAAACTGCAAGGTAAAAACAAATAAAATGCATATTTTTTTGTTTTCCCATAAAAAAACGTGTACTTTTAGAAGAAACAACCAGTTTTCTGTACCTGCCTGGCAACCGCAGCAGTCGCAGCTGGCCGGCGCGGCATTTTTGTTACGGTCCCTCTTTCCTTTCTCCGCCTGTTCGCCGCGTGTTCTCGTCCGTTTGCTGTGCTCCTGACTCGCTTCGTGCAGCTTTGTTGCAGTGTCTGTGCTTGCGCGTGTTCGACTGTTCGTGTGTGTATGTGTCGGCCCATTTTTTTCTTTTTGGTTGCACAATGTCCGATCTCGACATTTCGAACTTAGCACGACACCATCGCCATCCGCTTCGGACGCTTCCCAGCGCGTTAAGAAACGACCCGCCGGTCCGCGGTTCATCTTCACCGAAGATGAACGCCACGTGTTTAGAAACATTATGGTGAAGTATCGCGACGTGAAAGAAAACAAACGAACGGACAATACCTCGAAAAAGGCAAAGGACGAAGCCTGGTCTCAGCTTTGCGAAGATTACAATAGCTTGGCCGGCACACGCACTTGTGTGTGCAGCACAGTTACGAAAAATGTGGGACAATATGATGTCCCGGTGGAAAAAGAAGTCTGAAGAAACGAGGGAAATCTTTCGGACAGGTGAGCAAAACAGTTTTACATTCAAAAACGGTCCCATACATTTTCCTGCATGTTCGCACGTTTCATCTTCTGACATCATTTTAAACATACCAATTTGGCATTATTTCTTATTAATGCGAAAAAAATATATGGTTACTTCGCGTCAGCAAAACGTGTCCGCAAATTCTGACTTCACGGTTATGTCGTTCTGTGGATATAAATATGCAAAAGTTTGAGTTAGGCAGTGCGCGAGTAGATATTGAAGTGGGAAAAGTTTGGTTGATGAATTGTAATTAGTTAATTAAATTGATATAATGAAATTCAAAACTTGCTGTGTTTGAAGCAGGTTTTGTGTGACCGATTCGATGAAAAACGATGTAAATGCACGACAAGGCTTACTTAGTATAAAAACTGAAATTAAAAAAATAAAAAACAAGCAATAACAAAATAAATTAACTGAAATAAAAACAAAGTTTCAAATAAAAAAATCAATGGAGGGCTAAAGAGAGAAAAAGGAAAGGCTTTCGCATTTCTGTCCTTAAGCATAAGTGCAATCGTTTTTCTTTTTGTGAATTTTTGCGAAAAATTGTGAAAAGTCATCGTAATACTTTTGAGCAAAACATTACTGGTGTGTGCTGTACTGGTTAGCGATTTTGTTTGTTTTTCTTTTCAAGCATTGCGTGCTGCGCACCGAATGCACTTCACCTCAGTGTGTTTCACTGCACGGATGGTGCTGTAGGTGGTGGTGGTAGTGGTTTTATTAAAAAATAATAGTAAAAAAGAAGGAAGAGATTTTTGCTAGCCCCGGCATCTGCCATCGATACTGAAGCACCTGAGCTGGGGCAGCGGAAATAAAGAATAGCAGGCAGAATGGAGAAATGAAATGAAAGAGGTGAGGGGACAGGTAGAGAGGATAGGGGGAGAAGTAATATGTACAAACTATTTACACAATAAGAAATGTGTCCAGGTTGTGCGCGTGATTAGTTCATTTTAGAGGAATTAAATCACACATGCGCACAGCACTGTGTTGGTTGCAACTGGAGTGGGGCGTCCAGTTATTAATCTTTAAAGGTAGAACTCGCGGAGCGTTCGGTCACTGCGTGTAACTATGCAGTGACCGAACGCTCCGCGAGTTCATGCGCAATTAAGAGTTTTGGTGCAGGTGCCGGTACTCTTGAATCCCGGCCAATGAGTCCGGCAACAGAACTGGTTGGTGCAGTCGCTGACCATATGGCGACCAGACTGCCAAATCCCTCTGACAGCGACGGGACCCATGTCAGCGAGGCAGTGCTGACCCTGCCACCTGCTGCACTATTGGAGGCCATGGTGAACGGCAACGAACCAAGCCAAGGCGACTTTTCCAGTAAGTAAGGCTGCCCTCTTTAAATACTAGTTACAACTGTCACGGTTAGTTTTCCTCGTGCATGAAGTCCAAAACCTGCGCCTGGGATGAGAAAGACGTTGTTGGGGAGGGCTATGGATCAATTTCCACTGCAAGGGATTCTTTAACGCCCGCTTACATGCCGCATTACACGGGCGTTTACACAACTCCTCGCACCTGTCGATATGTGGGCGCAGCATCCCAGATTCAATCCGCAACTGATGCTCGGCTATAGAGCGGCACTGCAGCAAACGTTAGTTATTTTCTGCTCGTTGTATGTGCACGTTCTCAAGCAGGCGGGCCACATATTTATCAGTACTTCTTGGCGGGCTTGTACTGGGTCTATTTTTCACCATGTCACATATATGTTGAGAAGTTTGTTTTTAGGTGTCTACACTAGTCGTGACCATGTAAAGCATTTGTTTTTGGTTCCCTGTTATGGTCTGAATAGCCTCTGTTTATAGTCTTATTTGTTCTTTGCATTTCATATCACAGTAGTATGTATGTAAGCACAAGAGCCCACCAATTTTTTCACAGCATTGCAGAGTTCTCATGAAGGTATTGCATGTGTGTGCTTGTTTTTGCAGGCGAGGTTCCTGCACCCATATCAAGGCAGGCAGCATCGTCACCATGGCTGAACAGCCGACCACTAACTGACGATGCACTTCCTGTTCAGGAAGAGTGCCTCAGTGCAGGCAGACCAACAGTGGCCGTGCCAAGTCAGAGTGTGTCTGAGGACATCGTACCAGCACAAATTGCTCGCTCGAGGGCAGGTGGCCCCCGTGTTGCTGCGGTGGAGGAGCGGACACTGGCTCCTGAAGTAGCAGCCAGAATTAAGGCTATTGAAGCTCAGGACCAGCGCAAGGAAGACTTGCACCAACTGGACCTACAACTCCGCAGGGGCCAGCTGGCCGAGCAGCGGCTCAAAAACAAAATGCAGCGCAAGCTGCTTTCTCTTGATATGGAAATCAGGAAACGGCAGTTGGAAGCACTGAAGCGCTAAATGAAGAAATAAAATTAACTTGTACATATTTGTCTCGGAACACTTCTATGTACAATTACCAACACTGTCGTCATTTTGATGCAGTCGTACAGTATTTGCTCGTTCCTTCAGTTTCTTAAAAACAATGTTCTTTATTTAACACACTGCTCATGTATAAACAGCACAAGGAAATATAATATGGAAAGGATCAAGCAGTAAAATAGGGCGGTAGCCTAAAAGCGGCAAAAAGAAAATCCGTCGTTGGCACAAATTGGACGGTGCCATAATAGTTCACGAGGAAAGTGACAAAATACCAGTTGTGAAGGGTGTCACGCAGGGAGACACGCTCTCTCCATTACTATTCGCCACGTGCTTCCAGGATATTTTCAGAGAACTGGAGAGGAAACAACTGTGGATGAAATTGAATGCGAATGCCTTAATAATCTCAGATTTTCTAAAATATTTCACTGCTAAGTAGCTGAGAACAAACTTCCAATTATGATCGAAGACAAGCAAAGGAAGCAGAACGGTGGGTGTAAAAATGAATATTAAGATCTTCAGTAATGTTAACAATCAGAACGGAACAGCCGACAAGAGGCAGTAAAGCATTGAAAGTTGTAAGGTAAACTCACCTATTTAGAGCATAGTGACCACAGATCTGCACCACATGTGTAAACTAACTAGGAGAACAAGAATGATGGTGCAGCTCATTTGACAGGCACTCTCCAGCCATGAATGGCAGTTTACTAGTATTCCTCAACAGCCATATCTTGTGGGGCAAAGCCTATAACCTATGGGGCCGATATAGTGCAGCGAACTATGGAAAGGAAAATGATAGAAGTAGCGGTTAAAGTGCAGGATGAATGAGGGAATAAACGCGAGTTGGTAATATGTAAGCTGCAATCAAGAAGAAATGGGCATGGGCAGGGAATGTAACGTGAATTCAAGATAAATGTTGGGCCATTGGTAACAGAATGAATCCCAAAAGAAGGTATGCATAGCAGAAGGCGGCAGAAAGTATGGTGTACTGATGAGATTAGGAACTCTGCAAGAACAAGGTGGCCGCAGCTGGCACAGGACGGGGTTAATTGGAAATATACAGGAGAGGCCTGCGTCCTCGCATGGACGAGATTCAGCTGATGATGACATTATATGCTATAAGAGAACCCAGCTCAAAGAAATAGACAAAAACACTGCAAATGCCATAAAAATAGCGGTTCTCTACACTAGAAAAGTATCGAGTACATTTTCGGAGAAGGTAATTGGGACATTTAACGGAACGATCTGGCTATAAGCCCCAACCGAACACGAGAGCCATTCACTGTGCCGGCAGAAAGCTGCGGTGGCACATGAAGCTGGTATGCTTGTACGCTGGACTGTGGCTGCTGAATAACGGGGAGGGCCACAGGAGGTAGCTCCGGGTCCTTCCGTAGAACGGCGAGATTGTGAAGGCCGCCGCAAGCAGTTATAATAACTGCTGAGCGCTTTGGGCGGTTCTGGAGGCCCATATCGCGGCATGGGAAGCGGCGCTTCCAAACTCCAAAAGCCCTCTCCACTCTATTTCTCGTTTTGATGTGGGCCGCCTGATACCTGCATGAAAGACGAGCAGTTTCAAATAAAAATTTGTATACACGTGCTAAATTGAAGAGCACAGCAGTCTGCGCATTACTTTCTCCGTGGCCCCTCTGCAGCTAATAATGAAGCTGTAATTACATTTGCACGCCTCGGAAAGTAGCAAGACAGCTTCAGGGGCGTTGTCCGTCAACTGGTGGCAAATGTATACTAAATTTTAATTCTTAATTCTTGTTGAATTGGAATGAAAAATGGGAAAAGCATGGAAAAATTATGTGTTTCAGTAACAAATAAAAATGAAGATTCCACTCTTTGATGTAAAGTGTTTACGGAGCAATACAGCAGCAAAAGGAGATGACATTAGTACATTTTTGCTGCCTTCAATCAAAGAAACTACGGGGCTACGTTCCCTCTTGTACTTTCCTGCCCTCTGGGGTATTTGGCGGGTTGGCATCGGCCAGAGGTGTCATCAAAAATGGCATGCAGGGATAACCTGCGTCTCCCAGCAGCAACACGAGAACTCGCTTTGTCTCGTAGAGGACCCGTGCACGGCTGTTGTCGAAAATCCTGCTGTCATGAACTGATCCAGGCCAGCCGACGACCAAGTCATAAAATTCAAGTCTTGGCCCCGTGAATGCCTGAGGATAAAATATTATATCTCTGTCGGGAATATATTCTCAGGAAATGAAAATTAATTTTTGTGCCTACATGTCAGACCACTCTACTCTTCAGGAATTAATATATATTCATAAAGCTTAGGTTCTATGTTTTACAGGCAACAAGAGCCAGAAAAATTAGCACTTTCATTGAAATGGTGCAAGTTGTTTACTTGCAATGCGAGTGAAAATTTGGTGCATCATGTAACATGAACGCTAGATAACATTCATGGTATTTATTTATATTTACCCTAGGGTTCATACAGGCATTTGAGAAGGGTGCAGGAAGAATGAAATGTAAAACAAGCAATGCGAAAAACAAATTATTGCTCCTATATATACAATGTTAGCTAAGAAATAGAGAATAAATTTATTAGCGGATATAGATGTGCTGGTGTTTATACAACGCAAGCCAAATATTGAGGCATAGCAAAAATATTGTACAAAAAATACCTGCATCACTGATGAATTGATAGCAGTCGCTTTGGACATAAAAGGAGTTTGCGTATATGTACACGCAATAATTAAACCTTACCCTCCAATCTTGAAAAGTGATACAGTGCAGGTACAGCACTGCAAGAGATCGATTCTTTGTTTTTTTTCAATATTTACATGAACATCATTTGAATAAGAAAGTAAGCGTAGCAGGGGGCGGCAGAAGGTTAGATGGGCGGATGAGATTAAGAAGTTTGCAGGCAAAGGGTGGATGCAGCTGGCAAAGGATAGGGTTAATTGGAGAGACATGGGAGAGGCCTTTGTCCTGCAGTGGGTGTAGTAAGGCTGATGATGATGATGATGATGATGATTTGAATAAGACGACAGCTAAAATGGGCAATGTGAAGGAAAGTGGCCCTCAAGTTTGTTCTATATCAACGTGCGTTAGTACAATATAATGCCACCTAGAACGCGATAAAGTTTTGCAAAAAGAAAAATGGGCTCACCTGCACATTGATCGAGAAGTAGCCTTTCCGGTTGCGGTATACCTCTCCGAGCTGCCAGCCAGGAGACTTGATTCTGATGTGGGTGCAGTCTATGCACCCTGTCACCCCAGGGAATTGGCCAAGGCGCTAGAAGTCCGTCGTGTCCTCTTGAAATTAGGCCGCAGTGGCGGGGAACATCCCAGTTCTAGGGAACAGATGTGCCGCGATCAGCGTGGATACTCGTTCCACTGCACGGCACACCGTCGGTTGCGAAACATTTACCAAGTCACCGGTGACGACTTGGAACGTTCCACTTCCATAAAATCGAAGCGCAATGGCCAGCTGAAGCATCGGTGGTAGCGGGTAACCGCGATTGCTGACGCTTCCATAGGCAGGCAATTCAGGAGCTCTCGCACGGCGTCCTTGGAAAACCGGTACCGTGATAGGAACTGCCCATCACGGAAATGCTCCAACGGGTTTATTCTGTCCCGCAACGCCCGTCGTGGCACAACTGCAGCTTCGCTATCGTCGGCGCCGTCGTGAAACAGTTCGTTCACACGTAGCACACGTTCGGCGAACTCGGCGAGCGAGCCGGAGCCATCTTAACACGGTTGAGGGGGGACGCTTCGGTCGAGGAGGCGTTTAAGGTAGCAGCAGCGCCACCTCGAGATTTTGGAGGAAAGCGTGGAGGAGTTCCTCCGTTCGAGGGCCGGTAGGAGTGGAGGAGGGTTTAAGATGCACGAAACGGCCTTCGAGGAGCAACTCGAGTGAAATTTCAAGCGGAGGTCTGTTTACGAGTGCGTCCGCAAATTCCTCTGCCAAGCACGCAATAGGTTTTTCCTTGCGTATTGCAAGAGCTTCAAAAGGCTTCGAAGGCGAGATTCTCTAGCAAGGCTGCCAATAACTCGCCATATTCTCGTCATCGGTGAGAAAGCAGTCAAACTAGCACAGAATGAGGCCCATTGCGACCTGTACAGTTTGTTCGTGTGCAGTCTAATAGCAGAATTCAGCCTATTGAAGGTCGGCTTCAGTTGCCTGTCGTCCTTACGCGCGAGTTGCCGCTCCGCCCTTCTTCTCGCTGCGCAAAGGTTCCTGAGTTTTAAATTCGGGGCCGGAAAATGATCAGGCAACTTGACCGCCGCAGTTGCTGCTAGCTTACTAGAAATCATTTTGTCAGCAACATCACCAGAAACACGTTGTATGTGCTCTCTGTACTTGTCCCAGTTGACCACGTTGCTAATTTTAGGACCATGCATAAGAAATTCGGCAGCAAACACAAAAATCAGATAGTGATCACTTCCCGTGCGGTCAGGCGCTATTGACCAACTCCCGCGGACGTCAGATGAATGCAGTGTCAGGTCTATAGCTGTCGCTGAGGCTAGAAGCCGGAAGAAAGTGGGGCTTCCGTCATTGGCAACACACAGGTCCAAACTGTCAATAACCCCTACGAGTTTGCGTCCACGGGAATCCGTGTTCCTGTCACCGCAAACCGCATGATTGGCGTTGAAATCACCGCAGATGATTCTAGGAGCTGGGCAGCGGTCGCAGAGCTGCTGTAGAAACAAATCCAATGCTACCTTCTTCCGCGGAGACACGTACACGGATGTAATAGAAAAGGTTCGAGAGCCGAGCTGTATTTTCACAGCTGCTACCTCAATGTCATCCGTGCAAAGATCGGCAACGCTTAGAGAAACATCTGGAATTTTTCTTCTTATGTAAAGCGCAGCACTTCCTGCAGGAAATGACATTATGCTGCAGTTTTTATGGGCGACATATCCAGTCAAACATCTCCCGCTTGGCAGGCCAGCTTCTGACAGGGCCAATACTGGAACACAAGTTTCTTTCAAGAATAGTTTTAGTTCAGCTAACCGACTTAATATCCCAGCGCAGTTCCACTGCAATATAAACGGCACTTTTCGGTGCATATGAGATCCACGAGGCTTAACCCTATCCATTTTAGTTCGCAAGGAAGTTTGTTGCGAAGGTGGTAATTAGGGACTCAAAAGAAAGCACCAGCTTTAGGAAGTTCTTCAGCTTACCAGGCGCCATCGCTGGAACATGTGAACGCAGGGCCCCAAACAAAACATGAAGAAGGTCAGACATACCTTGATTTTTGAGCTCCTTATTTTGCGTAACGCACTCACTTACAACATCGACGAAAGTTGCCTACGGGGACACGCTCTTAGCCGCAGTAGCTGATTTTTTTGTCACTTGTGCATATGAGGGTCCCCCTTGCCGTGGATTCTGGCTGTGATCCGGCCGCTCAGGAACATGGACACATTTTGCTGAAGGTCGAACAGCCGACTCGCGCGTACTGGGCCTTGGCGTCTTGCTGGACTCAGGTTTCTTAGGGACATTGTTGGGCAACGCAACAACAACAGACTCCAACACTGGGAACTCGTCTAATCTTGGGACAGGCGTCTCAGTCGGTGGGGTTTTTGGACAAGCAATAAAGGATATCTGACGGTGCAGAGCGTTCACAAGGAAGGGGCAGCCTCCGAAACTCGCCGGATGATCGCCACCGCAATTGGCGCAAGCCAAATCTGCCTTGCGGGTTTTAAACTCGTGGTCGCCTCCGAACCGCTTACAGCGTCGATCCTTTGTGCAAACTTTGGCCACGTGCCCAAACCGTTGGCATCTAAACACCGTGGAGGAGCTTCAGTGAAATCTGCAACTGCGTGTTTTGTGAATCACAGATAAATTTTTTCGGGGCGCTCTGAGTTGGTAGCGAACGTCAACACGATAGAGTTGGTATGTTTCGCAGCCCATTCTTTTACTGGAGACTCCACACGACGCACAAGTCGTTTCACGTGCAGTACACCTTGTGGTTTCAGATAATTAAGTAGGTCGCGTTCTGAATACCACTTTTGTACACCCTTAATAACACAGGTGTTCTTCATGTAGGAATGGTGCAACCGCACGTTAACTTTGATGCCAAAAATCTGAGAGCTCTGCATGAGCTTGTCAACCTGCTCTTCCGTCGAGACACCCAGCTGAAGAGCCCCGTGCGTGGTGAACCGACTTCGAATCGGAGCTGATCCCAGCAGTGATTGAATGGCCACGATATTTCTCTCTTAAATCAACCCCCTTTTCTGTGGCCTCAACCACTATCGGGATCCCTACCGTTCGTTGCTTGCGATGACTCACCAACTTGAAGCCCTCGTTGTCCACGTCAGCCATATCGGCCACTGACTCGACGACGTCCACGATCGTTGATTCAGCCCCACTGAGCTCGGCAAAGTTCTGAGGAGAGTCGCGCGAGCTGTAGCCATTAGGAGGAGAACACAAGCTGCAGGCAACGGGAGGAAGCTCCGCAAAGTTGGAAAGAGCGTCGCGCGAGCTGTAGCTAATGGGAGAACAAGCGAACAATGAACACAAGCTTTCGCATGTCTACTCGGTTTAACGCGTTATATCCCTTCCACTTGCTGTTATTTTGCTCTGCTACTGCTGCAACATTTTTATTTTTTACTTTGAACAGGACGTAAAAAAGCGGCGATAATTCCTTCCGTCTCTAATGCCCTCTGCGTGGACCATGAGGGAACTTAAAATAAATAGCATCGTGCCCTCATGCAGTGACCAGCCAAGTTAATTTCTTCTCACTGCCGTGGGTTCAAAAGTCACTCGCGACAACATTTGTTTTATTTCTGCAGGTTTGACTGGAGTTAGACAAGGCATTTTTTCAAGATGAGAAGCCTTAGGTCAAGTGCACTCATATTTCGGAGCTTTTCGTAAAGCCACCACTTCACCATCGTCGGAAATCATCACGTGCTAGGTTGCCTGTCATTGTTTAAGAAGCTCTCAGCTCGCCTGAGTCCCTTGGTGTTGTCTGTAAATGCACACCTTACTATCACCTACAAATCTGGCAGAAAACACTTCGTCGCAGACGCCCTCTCTCGCTGCTAGTTGTCTTGAGATCCCGCGACTCCGCCGGCGGAGTATTATCTTACAGTAATTGTTACAAAGTTATCTATTCAATATTAGTTATTCAGCCTGCTAGTTAGCACGTCTTACCTGCATTCTGATGTACTACACCACCGATAATGCAATGTAGAAAAAAACGCACTTCCAACTCATAAAGTCTATCTTTAAAAACTGCGCAAAATCTTCGGTCAACCACTCTGTATATAACAAGAATGGAATCCCGTGTGGGCTTGCTGAGCCGATCCCGTCCTGATGCATGATTTTGCCTTGTTGTGGGACATGGGGTATCTGGCGATTCAGCAAAGCGGATTTCGACACTCGTGAGTCTTTCTTATTCCTGAGCGGATTGCCGATTTAAGATGTCAACAAAAAACAGCCTCCAGAATCTCAACAAAATGAATATTTTTTTGTTACTTGCAGTCGATCGTCGCCCATTTTCAGCTTTTAAATCGTGCGAACTAACACCGCTCAGCCAGACTGCTCCTGTGCGAGGATCAGCATGCACTGTTAATCATTGGGCTGATTGAAGTTTTTGCGTTGGGAAGGACTGGGTCGAGCGAGTGACGCTCACACCTTTGAAGAAAATTACGCATAAGACGTGTATTTCCACACGAATTGCTTTTTCGAGTAATTCTTTTATTGTCCATGTCAGCCTATCAGACAAGCGTTACTGCGCGGACTTAGGAGAGAAAGCTCAAAATGATAACAAGAAGTATTGCGAGAAAAAGTTCAAAACGCGATAATCTATGAATTAGCACAAAATAATGTTTAGAGCATGTACCTCTCTTCTCTGCTGAATTTTTCTGTTACCAAGATATTTATTACTCTCTGCTCTTTGCTCGACGAGCGAGCGCCAAACACTGACCAAACTTTCGCGAATTTTATTTAGTGGTGAGTCTCTGCACACCCTGCTTACTGTTATAGAGCCATGAAACCGGGCGCGGTAGAGGTGACCGAGGTCCTGGAGTCTCGTATATCACCTTGTTTATGGGGCTAAGTGGCTGGTAAGCTCCTGGTACAGGAGGAAGCGGGCGTGTTTTTAACCATCCCGGCCTTGAAGGGCGTTGAAGTGCTCCGGGTGGTCCTGGTACTGGCGGAAGTGGGCGCGCTCCAGGAAATCCTTGTTTTGCAGGCATTTGGCTTCCGCCTTTAGATCCCGCCATTACAGGCGGTGGACGTCCATCTGGAGATCCTGGTCTTGTAAGCAGTGAGTTTCTCTCTTGCGACCCCGGTCTAGGAGGCGGTTCAGGCTTCCATGGAGGCAGCGACGCGTGCACTGGCCGTTCTACTCTTGCAGGCCGCGGGATTCTCTCGTGCGGAGGCCGGTAGTTTTCAGGCACAGGAGCATTTGGGTTGAAGCACCTTCCCAAGAGTGGTTTGTCCTTCCTTTGATAGCAGTCGCAGCCCTCACGGCAGTGTTGCGCTGTTGTATATGGGTCGCACTGGTACATATGGAAAATCAGGAAGTCAATAAAGCAAACTGCGCCAAGCCGAGAAAAATTCGCCGCGGTTCATTTCCCGTGAATCTATGAGTTTTGCTTTGAAGACTAGTGAGGACAATTTTGAAG